>JABSMS010071294.1:0-19546 GCA_018902275.1 Aleiodes sp. PSUC_FEM 10030003
CGGAAACTAATGGAGATACGCCCTTTTTGTCCGAATGCTTTTTTGTAGAGAATTTCAAGAGCTACAAAAAAGCATTAGGGCAAAAAGGACGTATCTCCACTAGTTTCTGCGATATTTGAGAAAAACAATTGGCAGGGAAAATCGACTTATCCTGTTTTACCTCTTCACTACTAAATTTCATTTATCCGTTTTCATTTTAATAATTACCTGCAGGTTATTTCGTGAATATCTCGGAATCTGTGAGATTTACGACAAAATGTCAAGAGACCTTTTTCGTAGATAATTTATTTTTCTACAAAAATGTCTTCTCGCATTTTTCTTCAACCTACTCGTTTCTGGGATATTCACGAAATAGTGTTACATCAACTTGTTTTGATTATCTCTTCATTCATTTTCATGATGATGCAAATATCTCGAAAACTATTGAGTTTAGGAAAATTTCTCAACAAACATTTTTTGTAGGTCATAAAAATTTCCACAAAAAAGGCCTTAATAAAATATTTAACAAATTAGGCATTATCAAGACAATAGATCCATTGTATAAAGGCTGATGTGGAAGAATCCTGCGAGACATCCTGTGCTTTTAGGAGAGTTAATGGAAGTTAGAGCATTAATAACATTTATTTTTTCTTCATATTTTTCATGCAAAGGAGAGAAAAAGGCGCAGGACGAATTTCTATGATAATAAGCACAAATGACAAATAATAAATGACGAAATAAATTAACAAAAATCAATGCTTACCATAAGTGGGGGTTCGTAGGGTGGGATGTGTAACAGGCACGTGCACAAACCAAACAACTCGAAAATGAAAATCGGGTAGACTTTGGATTTGTATTTTTAATTTCATTTGGATTGTGTTGTGTTTGAATTTGTTTTTTTTGCATTTTTTTATTTTATTTGTTGATTTTTTTTTGTGAATTTTTTTGATTTTTTTTTTCGTAAATTTGTAATTAGGAATTTCTTGGTGGGTGATTTTGTGCGGTCAGGGGCGAGGGAGTGTGGGATTGCTACGCTGCGCTGCCTCCCTCAAGCTCAACGCTGCAACACAATTCAATACGCACGCAAAACGTTTAATCTCGTGGATTAACAAAAATAAGTTCATTTCGGTGAATTATTGATAATTATTTTTTAATGGGGAGGTGAAACGAGGTGAATTTAGATTTGCAATTTAATATCTCGGGAAGTATGACAGATAGAGGATGTTTCGCCAAGGTCTTGGTGAAAATTTTCGTATTTCGCTTAAATTTCGAGATATTTCCCAAAAAAAAGATTTTTCAATAAAATTTTCTATTATAAAATTCGATTTTTTGAGAATATATCGGGAACCATTGAAGATAAGACCTTTTTCATCTGAACATTTTTTTTGAGGCTCTTTCCACAAAAAGGTTTCCACAAAAATTTTCATATCTCACTTAGTTTTCGAGATATTCTATGAAAACTAATCGAAGAACAGATTTATCACGTTTTACCTCCTCATTAATGAATTGAAAAAATAAAAAAAATATAATCACTGATAATTGTAATATTCGTGTGATGATTCTTCCTCTAGCTAATCAAAACACCAATTAATTTACTCTCAAAAGACACAAATTCTACTCATGACTCCTACAAACTGTAAATAATGAAAAATGATTGAAATAAAAGAATAATGATTAATTAATTAAACTTAATTGGGTTTTCTTGAGGATCTCCCGGTTATTTTAACCAAACCAATGAGAAATAAAAACTTTTTTTAAATAATTACTTTATTAGTAATTAGGGAATGTCATGCTGAATTAAATTATGAAAATAATTCATAAAAAATAATAAAAAAATTATGAAACTAAAAATAAATCTTGAATAGGGAATAAAATTACTACGGATCGAAAGTAATCAATCTTAAATAAATAAACAGACATTCTCCAATAATCTTCAGATTCAGAAGTCTCTCAAGTGAATTAAAAAAAAAATCAATAAGTCGTTTGAATAATTAATTGACTCACCTTGGCTCGAGCTGTCGCATGACACTACCGAACCACTGGCAGCTTGACGTATGTAATGAACCATTGGCATTCTCTCCTGAATGAGTATCGTATTTTTTAATAAATGAGTGCTCCATTAACTTTGGATATTTAGGCCGATGTTTGTAATTTTTCGTTAAACAGCAGCTTACAAATGCCCTAAATTCTTTTGAGAATGAACCATCATGAGGCAGTGAAGGTGGATCGTCTTGTACTACCCTGCTTAAAACCTGTCGAGAAGGAGAAATTTACAAATCCTGCGTTTCCCCTTTTTTCATTAAAAAACAAAAAACACTAGTTCAATGGTGAAGTAGGGAATTTTTTTTCCATTCTTTCGTGAATATCTCAGAAACGATGAGATTCACGATGAAATGTCAAGAGATCTTTTTTATAGCTCATGAAATTCTCTGCAAAAAAGGTTTCCCAACATTTTTCTCTAAACCCACCCATTTCCGAGATATTCTGAAAATAATCTCCATTTTTAAATTAAAATTTTTAAACTTATCCTACTTTATCACTTCGCGACTCAATTATTCACCTCAAAATCAGTCTTGCAGTCTCGATAGGGAAAAACTCCAGTGGCCAATTCTACGAGAGTTATTCCCAAGCTCCACACGTCTGCTCTTATGTCATAATCTGGTTTCGTTGGATCTGGTGGATCTATTCTTTCCGGCTAAAAATAAAAGAAAAATCATTATTGCATTAATTCGATTTTACTAAGCAGATTAAATCCGTAACAATCGCATTTGTTGAATTATTACTGCATTTGGAGAAAGATAGGAATCTTTCATCCAAGTGATTCAAAGTTTGGACGAGACCAGTGGAATTACTTATCTCTTTCCAAAACATGAAATTTCACTTTTTACGTTGGTTCTACATTCTTTTGCTAATATCTTCAAAACGAGTTGGTTTGAAGGGAATCGTCAAGAGACTTTTGTTGTGGGGAATTTAATTTTCTATGAAAAAGGGCTCCATAAAAATTTCCCTATCTTCTCTAGATTGCAAGATATTTCCAAAAAACTGAAGTTAAATCAGAGATGGAGTGGCGAAAGAGTCTCAAAAAAATTTGTTGGTCTCTTTTGCAGATGTCTGAAACGATTGGGTTAGAAGAAAGTTGTGAAAAACCTTTTTAGTAGAGAATATTGTGAACTGAAAAAAAGGTCTCTTGCAAGATTCTCGAAAACCCAATATTTTTCGAGATATTTGTGAAACAATGAAAGTACGCGAGGAGATAATTTTAAAAAGGTGCTTTTAGACTATTTCGCGAAAGTCTCCGAAACGAGTGGAATTCTAGAGGAATGTGAGATCTTTTTTGGAGAGAATTAAATTGTCTACAAAAAAGGTTTTTTGCTAAAGTCTCCTACACCGCATAGTTTCTAAGATATTTCAGGAATAAACCAGACCCAATTTTTCGAACTTCTTTCATCAATATTATTTATATTTTTAATATAAATACTCACTGCCATGTATGCTGCACATCCAGCGCTCCTCGTCTTAGCTTTACTATCGACAAGCCTTCCCGAAATTCCAAAATCACACAATTTTACACCGCCCATTTCATCAAGTAGTATATTACTAGGCTTAACATCTCTATGTATAACTCCATGTGTTTCTTTCAGGTACGATAATGCCTTAACAGTTGCAACAGTAACTTTACCTAAAAAATCTTCTGGTATTGCTTGCCTCAATCTCTTCAATAATTTATCCAAACAAGTTGCCATTAATTCCATACATATCCATACATCAGATTCAGTTATAAAACAACCCAGGCACTGTACAATAAATGGGCAATCGTGCGACTTTAATACAACATCAAGATCCATTATAATTCTCTTATTCTCCTCAGCATTACCAGATCGTCTCATTTGTTTGACAGCAATTACAACGCCGCTTGGCTTGTGACGCATTTTTACAACGTGACCGCATGTCCCATTACCAAGTTCACCCAAGTGCTCCAAGTCCTTCATTTCAGTTTGATATTTTTTTCCATCTATCGTTAATATTCCATTCATTTTCATGATCTCCTGTAATTTAGATTCAACCTCACTGTCGTGGGATTTCGGTGGCAACATCTGGGTCACTGGTAGATCCAGCTGTCTCCTTGGTCTCGTTGGCGTGCCCATGTCCCCAACTGGTACCGATTAAGAACAAAGAATTAACGATTAACCATCGATTTTACGTCTTCTTGGTAAAAAATGGTGGTCACAAATTTTTAAAGATAAAATTCCCTGACTTTTTCATGTTTTCCAGGAATATGATTAAAAAATTCCCTGACTAAATTTAGAAACGTTCAATTCGTCGCTGTACAATCAAAAGGGCGTAAGTGCTATTTTTTTAAAAATCTACAAAAATTGAATTCAGACTCTTTTTTTCATAGGAATACTTACTTACGCCCTTTTATTATTCAGGAAGAAAAAATCGCACTTACGCCCTTTTGATTCTACGGCGACGAATTATTTGCATAATTAGAAGACAACTCCTGAAAACACACTACTTCGTGAATGAATGGTATAAGTAATAAATTATTACTTGTCTGTTTATTAAAGAGTTTTTATTCATATTTATCGAATAAATATAATATTAGTATCTTTTGTACTATAAAGTTGGATCACAGTTAGTTTTGACTAGACTCTTCTTCTTCTTTAAGAGATTTTTTTAGTTGCTATTTCCTCATATTTTTATTGTTAGTATCAAGTTCTTCTAATTCTTCATCTTATTTCATTTTTCAAAATTTTTCTTCATATCGACTTCCTCCATTTTTAACTGACTGAATCAGATTTTTAGATGGTTCAAGTTTTTCGATTCCTACGTTTCTTAAATTATCAAAAATCAATCTTTGGACGGTTAGTGAATCTTATTGGAAATTTTTAATCAAGCAGTCTTTGTTGATGGAAAATGCGCGTTCTACAGAAGAGTTGCCATGAACAAATGTGAAAATAATTTTTACGTGTTTAGTTAATTCTTTAAAATCATCTGGTGTAGCCATAATTTTATCTAACCACAATCTGATTTTTTCTCATCAAACTTGAACTAAATTTTAAATTCTTCTTGAAAGACAATCGCACTCTCGCCAATTTTTCAATCTAATCTCGAAACAAATAAAAAATTGATTGAAGTTTTATATCTCTAAATAAAAAATATTATAGAAATTAATTTTTTCCAGTCTTTTAGCCAAATTCCCTGACTTTTCCAGAAAGTTTAAATTCTCTGACATTTCCAGATTTTCCAGTAATGTGGCCATCATGTAAAATTAGATGAGTTGGGTTCTGGACTTGACATTTTGGAATCTAAGCGAGATACGTGAATTTTTGTAAAGAACTTTTTTGGAGATCGGAAAGAGAGCCTCAAAAAAATTTCCATGAAAAATTTCGTCACCATTGGTTTCCGAGTTATTTCAAACAAAAAACAAATGCAAATGAATAACTCGTGAAAAAGTGAGTTAACAATTTTCTGAAGCTTTTTTTGAAGATATTTCCAAAACTAGTTGGTTTAGAGAAAAATATTAAGAAACTTTTCGAACTACGAAAAAGGTTAAAAATAATTACTTTAAAGAAAGGTTACGAGGAAGAAGGTCTTATCTCCGTTGGTCCTCAAGATGGAAAGCAATGAAAGACATCTTGCGGAGCTTTTTTAGATACTTCTCCGAAACGAGCGGGAAAAATGTGGAGAAAGCTTTTTTGTAAAGAATATAAATCTCTACAAAAAAGAAAGTCACATCTACAGTGGTTCTCGAGATATTTTCAAAAAACTGGAAAAAAATCAGTGACAGTTGTCATAAAGTGATTTGAAAAAATTTTCGAAGCTTTTTTTGAAGATATCTCCGGAAGGAATGGGTTCAAGAGAAATTATCAGACCTTTTTTGTAGGGTGGAAAGTGAGCTACAAAGAAGGGTCTTGAGGAAAAACATCGTATCTCCAATTATTCCCCAGATATTTCTACGAAACTGAGGAAAAATCTCTAGTAGAGCAGTGGAGGAAAATTTTTCCGAACCTTCTTTTGAAGATATCTCCGAAACGAGTGGGTTTAGAGAAAAATGTCATAAAACATTTTTTGTAGAGCGGAACGAGACCTACAAAAAAGATTCTAACAAAAAATCCCGTATTTTCAACGCTTTTCGAGATATTTAAAAAAAATCTAAAACAAAATAAACTCATCTCGTTTTACCTCTTCGCTACCGAAATGTATTCACAACAAATGACTGATTGATCGTAAATAAATAATATTGTCGCATTTTCCAACTGTTTATCAACAATCGTGCATTGTTGCATCGAAAATCGAGCCAAGGGGTGGGACAAAGGGGAGGTAAATCAACATAACCTTCCAGAATAATTCCAGTCGCCAAATTCCAAAAATCGAATAACCAAAATTTTGACGTTCTTTTAAATGGCACATTCCTCGATATACTCACGTCTCTGTGGCCTGCGGACAACCGGACTCGACACTGGCACCGTCGACGACGACGGCTGTACTTGATTCATATTACTCGGTGGCACATCATTAATTTGCCTATCCCTTTCTCTAGATTCTTTCTCCGCCCTGAGACGTTCCTGCAAATTCAGTATCTTGTTCTCCAGTGTACTCGACATTGTTTTTTTCACCTCTCACGTTTCACCCGAGCAAAAAAAAGAATTCTACTTTATTTTCATTTGATTATAACTGAATAATAATGAATGAAAAAATCACAACGGAACGATTTTTTGAAAAATCACAACTTTATCTTCCGAATTATTTCTTTTGAGTTTTTTTCTTTTTCTACTTAAATAAAATTATTTGAAATAAATTTTCACATCACTCCTGTTTGTCTCTGGTGTCCCCCAGTCTGTGCCCTTTTTGGCAGCAGTGTAACACACACACACACACGCATGCATACACGGATAAATAATACACACATACTAATAGTCTGCCAACTACAAGAAGTCAAGTGGTAGAAAGAGAAGAAAAAGAATGTTGCGGGCAACAGCAGCGCCAAATGTGTATTGCCGGAGGGGTGGGGGACTTTCTGTCACAGCCGAGAGGTGGGGGAACGTTCGACAAAATGGCGGCGCCTGGAGCATTTATTTTTCGGTGCTCATTGAGGCGATGAATTAGTCGTTAATAATTAACAATTAATTATTCATATTTTAATTCACAGTAAAAACATTCGGCGAAATGAATTTTCATGAAATCTCAAAAAAAAAAATTACTCAGATATTTGAGTGGGGGAGAGTGAGAGGGAAAGTTTACCTTCGGAAACCTTTGCGCCGATCATTCGCGCACATTAACCAGGCAGTCACGCACACACCTCTCTGTTTTTTCAAGAGAGCATGCATCGGTGTTACTGACACTGCTGAAGATTGACAAAATGATTTTTCTAGGAAGAAAAAAAAATACGTAAAAATTGTTTTGAAATAAAGAACACCCGAGGTCGAGGAGAGGTGTCAGAGACGTCGTGATGTAGTTTCACCTGGATAAACGCCAGATACCCAATATGGAGGTAACATTACGTGGTAATTTTGTAACTTATTTTTCTGAGAATTTTTTTTCATTGGTTGAGGTGAATGATAAAATTTTGATTTTTAAATCAGAGATGCGGGTTGCATTTCAATAGGGAAATTAGCGAGGATGATGTGAAAAATTGGACTTTCTATTGTTTTTCAAATATCTCGAAAAGTATGGGGTTTTGGATTATACATGATGAGAACTTTTTTGTGGCCTATGAAATTCTAAACGAAAAAGTTCTGACATTTTTTGATAAACCCATTGGTTTAAGAGATATTTGCAAAAGATTGTAAAACAAGAAGGTGAAGGAGGATTAATCTAAAAACGCTCAACTTGCTTTATCAAGGAAGCTTTTTTGTAGTCCATGAAATTCTCAACAAATTTGAGGAAAGGATAAAGAAATATTTCTTCAAACATAAGACACAAAATTCCGAATATAAACTGATTTAATAAGCGATTCATATATAAGTAAAGATACCAGTGACTCACGATTGTTAAATGCATCCCGACAATAATTAAATATCACTGATTATAATACAAAAATTCAGTTTTGCATAGATTCTCTCAATTGGTTTAAAATTTTTTATTATTCAATTTGAAAAAACTAGGAAATATTCCGCCCCGGTCATTGAAGAACAGCTGCATTAGCAGCTATGCTTGGATTATTAATAACTTCACCAAGGCTCTCAAGCAATTCTTTCCTGTAGTCATCAAAGTCACCGTCAATTTCATTGATAACTTGATTCTCAATAACGTACAAACAACATGAAGTTTCCCTAATGAGTCTCTCGTCGTGAGAAACAATAATGACACCGCCCTTGTAGTCGTTTATTGCGTCAGCCAGTGCATCGATTGATTCAATATCTAGATTATTCGTAGGTTCATCAAGGATAACAACGTCTGGTGCATTCAGGCACAATTCAGCTAGGGCAACACGCGCCTTTTGGCCACCTGAAAGATCCTTCATTTTAATTGTGTGTGCGTGGGAGCTCAGGCCAAATGTGCCAAGCTGCTTTCGCGCTTTCTCGTAAGGTAAATCAAAAAGGCGCATCAGGTATTCGGACGGTGTTTCTTCGGCAGTTAAGTGCTCGCCTGAGTGCTGATCGAATCGACCAATCCTCTGAAGAGATAAAAATAATCAGTTAATTATTTATTAACTACGTTGTTAATTGGGTATCACGTCTAAAAAAACTTGGTCAGAAAAACGTCGTCAAAAAAAATTAAAAATAATAAATTTCGTGAATAAAAAATTGAAAAAAAAATTTCATCCAAAAATCTTAGAATTTTTTTTTTAATTTTTACAATTTTTTTTGGAAAATGCGTCCGAATAAATACGATTTGCGCTAATTTTCTTGATTTTTATTTCATTTTCTGCCTTCACTAAGTCAAGTTTAATTACACTTCTACAACACAAATCTGAAAGGATTGAACGAAAATGTAAACAAACATGTTGATCGATTTCTATAGTAACGAATCGAAATGGAGGTATTACATTTCTTATTTCAAGAGTTACCTCGAATAATTGAGAATAATTCCTTTCGACGATTCGTTGTATGATCAACTGTCATTGAAGCAACAATGATAAAATTAAAATCAGAATAATGCCTCTTCACTTCATTATTAGCCAAAAAGGCAATCAAAAAAATAATCAAAATTTTGTAAGTAATCGAAATGATGAAAATTAATGTTTATAAAATGGAATGTATTTTTGACAGATAATTATATGATACTTTAAGTGTATTAGCAGAAAAAATACCAAAGTTTTGTGGAATGATACAATTATTAAATGATTGAATTATACAATCCTAAAATTAATGTCATTCATTATATTAATGAAATACAAGTTATTATTGTAAGATTATTTTTTGCTGAAGTTTTTTCGACCAAGTTTTTTAGACATGTAACTGTTAATTGAATCATTAGTGAAGTGGTAAGAAGAATTATGAAAATTTCTTCTTTATTCTTTTGTAAATAGATTTCTACTACAAGTGGGTTTAGAGGAGAATGTCAAAAGCTCTTTTTTATAGAGAATTTCATCAGAATTCCAATCAACTCAATAGTTTCCGAGATATTTTGCGAAGCAATGAAAATAAAAGACAGGAAAAATTTCAAAAAATTGGTTTCAAACTATTTCGTGAATAGCTCCGGAACGAGCAGGTTGAGAGAAAAAAGTCACACCTTTCCGTCTAGACTTAAATTCTCTACAAAAAGCTCTCCTGATTAATTCTTCTAATCCTCATTGCTCTGAGATATTCACGAAATAAAGCTCACGTGATTTTTTGACTAATCCTTCAAATTTTTTTTTCGTTGCAATCCTCTACGGCTATCTCCTGAACCAATGAGGGCATGAGAAAATTGTTAAGAGAGCTTTCTTGTAGAGAATATCGTCGCCTTAGAGCTAAAAGGGCGTAAGTGTCATTTTTTGAAAATCTACAAAAATTGAATCACCATTCATTTTTTCATAAAAATACTAACTTACGCCTTTTTATTATCCAGCAAGAAAAAAATGGCACTTACGCCCTTTTGATTATAGGGCGACGATATCATGGGCTAGAAAAAATATTTCTTGACATTTTTTTCTAAAACTTATAGTTTTCGAAATATTTCCAAAAGAATATAAACATTGATTTTTTCATTCAAAAGAAACTCCACGAAAATGCGTTTTATCTTCAGTCTCTCACTTCGTTATTTCACCACTTTACTACTAAAATGTAAATGAGTTTTTTGTTTACGCACCAAACGATGATTCTTAATCTGGTCACCCTTCAACGGCGTTAGGTCGCCCATAAGTAGCTTCAAAAACGTTGATTTTCCTACTCCATTTGGTCCAACAATTGCAACACGTGAGCTCAGGTCAATACCAAAATCAACGTCGATGAAGAGCGGCTTCTGGCCCTCGTAAGCGAATGTTACGTCTGGAATATCATTGAAGAATTGAAAATAATTCCGAGGGAAAGAAGGAAGTTATCTTGATTCAGTAGTTAGAGAATGATGAGCTCCAAGAATCGCACATAAATTATTCCTCAAATATCTTGGAAACAACTTTGTGTAGGAGAAAATGTCAACTTTTTCTCGGAGAGAATCAAATTCTTTACGAAAAAGGTCTCTTGACAAATGCCTCTAAACCTGTTCGTCTCAAAGATATTTGCCAATGAAGTCACCAGAATTTTTTTTATTCATCTTCACTATTTGAGAAGCCTTAAGAGGGGAAAAGGGTCTGAGATATGAAAAAAAGCATATTGTTGTGATTTTTTTTGCAGAATACCTTATTCATTCATATTTATAAAATTTAAATTATTGAGCATTGTTCTGAGAATATTCTGATAAATTTTCATCGACCTTGTTTGTCGCATTAATTAATCAAAAATGATAATTCAATTCTAATACCTCCTCGGGCTGTGTCCTTCTTTATTTAATAATGCTGATGTTAACGAAGAAAAACGAACCAAAAATTGGAAATCGATTCTGGAATATTTCCTTATTATTCTAGAAAAATTTCATGACAATCGTCTCATTTTTTATCAAGATATTCAATTAAATAATATGAAAAAGCAACGAGGTACTTACTGGGTCAAATTTCCCAGAATCATTTTCCTGGAAGAAATTCCCCCGGGAAAGAATTTCCCCGGAAGAATTTCTTTTTTAATACTAATGTTGAAAATATATTAAGAGATAGAGCAATAAATTTATTCAAGAAATTTTCTTTCTTAAATTATTGGAAAGAGGAATTTCTTCTTTTCCAGGAAAATTTTCCCCAGGAAATTTCTTCCGGGGCAATAGACTCCTAGAACCAACAAACTCTACAGCGCTATACTTTCATTTTAAGTAATGTCAATAACTTTTGGCAAGAATTTTCTCTTTAAAGTTCGAGAAATACGCCTCTCAATAAATAAAATAATATTCTTACTATGAAGACCAAGAATGGGTGGTTGCAGTGGTGGCGGATCAGGGAAGCTGAACTTAACAATATATTCCTTCGGTTTCTGCAGGAGTTCCGTAGGTCCTGTGTCCTCCTCCTGCTTCTGCATTTTCGTCCGATTCTTCTCCTGTTTACGTGTGAGTGCCTCTTTCTGCTTCTTCTCAGCAGCTTTCTTGCTCTGTCCAGAAGCTTTCAGGTCCTTAATCCTCTTCTCCTGTTTCTCATAAGCCTTTATCATCTCTTTCCTCTTCTGCTCGTACATTTTCTTGAACATACTGTAGTTACCCTTGTAATAATGAAGCTTCTGTTGATCCAAGTGAATAATGTCCGTGCAAACATTGTCGAGGAAACTCTGGTCGTGAGAAACAATCAGCAAGGTCTTTTTCCAGCCTTGAAGGTAGTTGTCTAACCAGATTACAGCGTTCAGATCCAAATGATTCGTCGGTTCATCAAGTAATAGGAGTGTTGGCTCAAGGAATAAAGCTCTAGCCAGTGAAACTCGCATTCTCCAGCCTCCAGAAAAGTTTTTGGTCGCACGATTCTGCATCGACCTGCTGAATCCCAAACCAGCCAAGATCCTTCTCGCTCGAGGCTCAGCTGAGTCAGCACCAATTGCCTTCAATTCCTCGTAAACCTCCTGCAGTTGCGCTTGAATCTCATCGTCACTGGATTTCTCAGCTTCTTCCTCTAGTTTCTTACATTTTTCTTGGAGTTCTATGCACTTTACGTCGGCTTTTAAAACTACCTCAACTGCTGGCGTGTCGTCAGCGACTACCTCCTGCTCGCAGTAGAGAATGTCGATACTCGGGGGAATACTGAAGGCTCGTTTCTCTATGTGTCGGAGAAGCGTTGTCTTCCCGTGTCTGAAAATAATTTAAAAGTTTAGTGGAGAAGTAGTTGATTTTATTTCGGAGCGGTGGTTTTTGGAAAATATCTCGGCATTGAGGGGAGATAGTGAAATTTTGATTGAGACCTCGTATGCCCATCATTTTCTGAGATATTCTCGAAATAAATAAAGTTCTGACAACGCAGAAGAAGTTGAAGGAGAATTATGTTTAATTCTTTTGTGAATATCTCCGAAACGGTGAGATTTAGGGGAATTTATCAAGAGCCTTTATTGTAAACTGTGAAATTTCTCTACGAAATAACTATCTTGACGATTTTCTCTAACCACTCGTTCAGAAGCTATTAGCAAAAGAATTCGATACTGAATTTGTGAAGAATAACTGGAACATAGTGGCCACATTACTGGAAAACCTAGAAATGTCAGGGGATTCTAAGCTTTCTGGAAAAGTCAGGGAATTTTTCCAAAAAACTGGAAAAAATTAATTTTTATAATTTTGTTTCTTTAGGGATATAAAACTTCAATCAACTTTCAACTTGTTTCCGCGGATGCGATTTTCTTTCAAGAAGTTAAGAATTATTTCAAGTTAGATGAGGAGAAACCAGATTGTTTGTGGTTAAATAATATTATGATTTTAAGATTCTTTTTACACCAGATGATTTTAAAGAATTAACTAAATACGTAAAAATTATTTTTACATTTTTTCATCGCCACTCTTCTCTAGAATGTGCGGCAAATTTTTTGATTAATCTTATTCCGAAAATCATGAAAGCGTTTCTTACAAATATCTAGAAAATGATAAAATTTGGAAAACTTTGTCAGGAGAGCTTTTATGTAGCCCATCAAATTCTTTACAAAAAAGCTCTTTTGAAATTTTCTTGTAAACTCACTCTCAACAATATTGACGAACGAAAAAATAATTTTTTTTCAATTATAGAAAAAAAATTGAACTCACCCATTTGGTCCGACAAGACCATATCTTCTTCCTTGTGCAATCAACAAGCTGGCGTTTGTGAATAGTTCATTACCCTTAGCAGCTATACTAAAATTTTCTACCTTAATATCAACAGCATTGTCCAACGTATGTGTACCACGAGTCTGATTTTGACTCTGTGAAACAGTGAAATTTGATTCCAATTCACTGTGACCCTGTCCACCAGCTTTTGTCAACATCTCCATTGTTTTTTCATACTCCTGCTGTTTCTTTAATTTTTTCTTCTCTTTATGTGTCATTTTTTTACCCGAATCCTCAATCTCCATCTCTGAAATTTTACTTTCTATATCGTTATCTTTTTTTGACATTTTTAATGATAATTTTTTCACACCACGAGCTTCCAGGTGGTTTAGGTTAACACTCAACCGTATCTGCTTTCACGGTGTGCGCAAAGCATGGTGAATGGCATTGGAAGGATGCAATGGCGCCATCTTGCGGCTGTTGGTGGCAGATGGCAAAGAGTGATTGAAGTTTCTTATCAATTGAGTTAATCAACACATTTGACATTTGATTTGAGGATTTTCTGAGAGAAACATGCTGGGGACGGTGGATGCAATTAAAAGACCTCTTAAAATTCCTCCTCGATTCATTCCCTACATGGAAAAGCATAGAATCTATGAATTATTCCACGTAGGTTATAACTCAAACGAGAATTATCAATTAGTGGAATGGTAAAACGAGTCAATTTTATTTTCTCCTCAGTTCGTTGAATTTCTCTGTAAATGGTTGCCATACGAAAATTTTAGTGAGAACCTTTTTTGGAGAGCGGAATGAGAGCTACAAAAAAAGTCGTGGCAAAAATTTCGCTATCCCAATTATTTACGGAGATATTTCCGTTAAATTCAAAAGTTTGCGAGTGATAAGATGAAGCAGCTAGAGTTTGCGATGAGTTTTTTTGGACATATCTCGGAATCTATGGGAAATGAATAAAATTTTATCATGACCTTATTTGCGGAGTGGAATGAGAGCTACAAGAAGGTAATAACAGGAATTTTGATATCCCGGAGAGATTGCGAGATGCTTTGAAAAAGCTGAGGACAAATAAAATTGAATTCTTTCATTCTTCTCTACAGTTTCAATCGTTAATTAGTTTTTGTTGAATATCTCCGAAAATAATCCAGATAACGAAATTTTGGGAACTACCTTTTTCGTAGCGAAAATCGAGAGCTACAAGTAAGAGATATTTTCCATAAATCGATTAAAAAAAGGGAATTAAATTATCATTCTCAGTTTCACAGAAGCCAATTAATTGCGATTTCTTATTTTATTTATTCGATGACACAAAAATATGAGTTTTAATCCATTAAATGAATGCATTCAATGTTTTTCAGGAGATTGCGACTCAGTTGGTGATTAAAAAGCCACCGGATCACATTCTCTACATGAAACAATGTCTTCAGCATGCAGCTAGAAGCAGAGATGCACCGAGAATTATCCTCCTATCTCCACCAGACTTTGGTGAGTCAAACAAGTATTTTGCTCATCACTTTTTCATTGCGTGTTTGCATTCCTCCACGTAGATAGAAAATTATTGGCTGAATATTTGGATATAAACTTGGGAATAAAAGCGATAAGTCTTGAAGACTTAGAATCGTTTGATACGATTGACGATTTTAAGCGAAGTGTCAGGAAAATTCTTAAGAAATTGTACTTTGAAGAATCTGGATGGATATTCATTGGTAATTACATTAATTCGGTATTAATCAAGATTTTTCATTTGGAAAGTATGAATTTTTTATGCAGATTTTCCGAGAACTAAATCGGAAGCTCGATCTCTTCAATCGATTGGAATTTTACCGACTCATGTTATCGAATTGGTTTGGACTGATCCTCCAAGTGAATCTGGGTCTTCTCAATTTCTCGATGATGATAATTCAGTTGCGAAGAGGTAAAACCAGATGAATCGATTTTATGCTGAGATTAATTAAGTACGAGATTGATGGAAATTCTGCCTCAAAACCATCCGTACTTTATACTGAGAATATTTCGGATGAGACTTAACCCTAGACTGGTCCCCTCATGAGGGAAACAGCGCAAAAATTATTTTCATTTTATTATGATGAATACGTAGCACACGAGAAAATTTAAAAAAAATCGAAAATGTTGATAAAACTTGAAAAAAATCTTGTAGATCTTCGTCCGCCCTACAAAAAGGGTCTTCACAAAAATGTTCGTGACTCGCTTATTTCCCAAGATATCGCCGAAAAAACGACAACCCTTCCCCCAAAAAAAATTCAAATAAGAATCGATTCATCTCGTTTTCCTCTTCCGCTTCAATTCCAGTTCCCATGATAAAAGAAAACCTGATAAATCCATCAACTTACATAATCAACGAGGCCTGCGTGAAGTCTACTCTAATAATTTAATTGTAATTATTAAATTGCTAATAACTTTTTCAAGATAGCATGAAAAATTTTGCTTCACAGAATGTAATTAAAGTGATTAATTAATAATTTTAAAAGCAAGTTGAAACTGCTGGGAGAACGTACGAGGAAATCGGAAGAGCATGCATTACGTTGGCTAAGAGAAGAAAGCATTCATTGCCTTGTTATAATTTCCGGGTTGTTCTCATTGGTCCACGTGGCTCTGGCCGTAGATCAATATCAAAATATCTCGCGCAAAGATACAATCTTGTTTGCATTGATTTTGTTTATCTTATTGCACAAATGAGGCTGCAGAAAAACGCGATTGGCGAATCCCTGAGATGCTTGGATCGTTGGGGAATTGATGTTAAGTCAGACATTAGAATTAAAGTTATTGAGGTAAAGAGGCAAATTCCAATTTTAAATTGGACGTTTTATCTCTATTTCAATTTCGTCATTTTTTTTTAGAAAAAATTGATGAGCGCCGAGTGCTTGAAGAAAGGCTGGGTATTGTTCGGTTATCCAATTACAGTTGAGGATTTTCAACTACTTGATAGACTGCCAACTCCTCCCAACAGGTTTTTTTTGTTCATTCAAAAACTATATTTTACTTTTAATAATTACGTGAGAATTGTGTTCACTCTCTTATGTTTTTTTCGGTTTAACTCAGGATTATTTTTATTGATGTTGACGGAGAGACATGCAGAAACCGTTTGTTTTCACGAAGATTTAATGTTGTTACGGGAAGTCAACATGACATTCGTTTGGATAATTTACGGGATTGTGATACGGATTTGAACTTTGGAATTCATGAAAACGATTTGGAGGGCAGAGTTAATTTGGATGTAAGTTGATTTTATTCTGTCATCAGTTTTTATTTATCTCCATAAATAATTGAGAGCGGAATTTTTATAGAAACCTTTTTCGTAGAGTGAAATAAGAGCTAAAAAAATAATGATTAGGTAAATTTCGATATCTCTGATGGATTGCATGATATTTTAAAGAAACTGAGGGGAAATGAAATCGAGTTTTCTCATTTCTCTACAGGATTGAAGTTTTTAATCAGTTTTTATTGAATATCTCTGAAAATAATGGAGATAAATAAATTTTCTTTAATGCCTTTTTTGTAGAGCAGAACGAGAGCTACGAAAAAGGCATTAGTGAAAATTTCACTATCTCAATTATTCACGGAGTATTTCCAACAAAAAACTCAAGAGTCTACGTGATAAAATGAAGCAGTTTGGCTTTGCCATGTGTTCTTCAGAAATATCTCGGAATCTATGAGAAATGGAGAAATTTTTTCCAACATCTTTTTTGTAGAATGGATATTTTGGAAAAAATTGATGAGGAAATCACTCCATCCTCATGTCCACCTCATTAAATTATTTTATTCCATGAGTTTTTGTTGAATATCTCCGAGAATAATTGAGGTAGAGAATTTTTCATCAATACCTTCATAGCGGAGAATTTAAGCGAAAAAAAGTTCTCTATTTCCCTTGAATCACGAAATATTCCGCAAAAACCGAAAACAAAATGACCTTCACTCATCTGGTTCAACCTCTTCAAAGAAAAATATTTCAAGGACAATTCTCCGGTTATTCTGTCCTAAAAAAAAAGTTTCTATTAAAAAGCTCGAAGAGTATTTCACGAATCTCGACTCACTGCTGAACTATGCGGGAGAGTCAGCGATGATTGTCGATGGCAGAATCAATGAGAGGAATATGAGAGAAAAGGTAGAATCGTGTTTAGACCAGGCTCCCTCTGCTCCGCCACGGATACGAAAATTGAAGAGAGAAATAAGACCTGAGGAGGTGGAATACGATCCTGATGATCCACCAGATCCGAAGATTTATGAAGGAATTCGGAAACACGAATCAATTCTTTCTTTAATCTAATTCATGATGGAAATGAGAAAGTTGAGATAATTCGAAAAATTCCGTGTGAAGAATTCATCAAATTTTTTTGGTAGAAAATTAAATTATCTGCAAGGAAAGTATCTTGAAATTTCCCTCTAAACTCTCCCATTTCCGAGATAACCGTGGAAGAATGAAAAGAAGCGATCAAACGACTAAATTCATCATTCATTTATTTTTTAAATATTTTTACGTTCTCCATCCAATTATCCAATTCTGATTTCAAATTTGTCGTACTTAATTCCAACTTGTAACGTAATTCTTCATAAATTTCATAATTTCTCATAATCTTTTCATTGTAAATCTGCAGTGATAAAAAATATAGAAAAAAGATTAATATCCTGTGAATAATTTATTCTCTATAATAATTTTTTTACTTCAATTTCCTCATCCGATGGAATTTGCAGTGCGTCAGGTGACACATGCGCAATAATTTTTAACTTCTTATTGAATTTTTTAAATAATTCTCTGACTGACGCCGTACGGTTCTTCTCATTCTTACATAATTCAATAAAAAATTCTTCAATCAGTGATTTTTCTTCTTTCAACAGACAAGTGAATATATCAATAATTCTTTCACATACTGCAGGATTGAATCGACTTATCTAATCAATGAATGAAGAAGAAATTAATTTTTTTAATTGTGCTGTTAATGTGATTCATGAATTACATCATTTCCGAAGCCGTCCTGAATTTCAGTGATTTCTGCACGAATCTCTTCGATTCCTGATTTCAATCTGTTTGAAATTATTTCAAATTCATCAGCACAATTCTCTTGAATTGCACGAAGCTCATCGTGCATTTGTTTAATAGTAATTTCATGCAAGTCGCGTTTTTTATTCAATAATTCTTCCACAATCTTCGATGGCACTGAAACGCTCTCTGTTGGATTAAATTGATTAAATGAATTTGATATTTCTTTATTATCACTCGCCTGCTGTTGGATTTACGAGAATTTATGATAAGGGCATTTTTTTAGAGAGTTCAGTTCTCTTGAAAAAATGTCTCGTGACATCTTTTTCAAACCGACTCATTTCAGAGATGGTGCAACAAATTTAGTGATGAAGCGGAAAAGATTTGCTCCAAAAATCCCATTTTTATTTATTTGGAATTATCTTTGAAAAAATGAGATTTAGGAGAATTTATCACGAGACTTGTTTTGTAAAGAATTTTGTGTTCTACAAAAAAGGTCTCTTGTGATTTTTCTTTAAACTTACTCATTTCGAAGATATCCTAAAAAAAAGCTGCATTTGCGTGAAGAATAAGACTGAGAATAATTTGGAGCTATTTTGAGAATAAGTCGGAAACTATGAGGTTTACGAGAATTTACTATGAGACCTTTTTTTTAGCGAATTAAATTCTCTACAATAAAAATTTCTCGACATTCTCCTCTGCAGCCCCTCATCCGAATGATATCCGCACTTAAGGAGTTTGGGGAGTGAATGTAAAGTGAGTCAATGAATCTCGGTTTCGCGTGGGATTCGTAGAAGATCCGGGATGCACCTGTGGTTGTGTAAGCCAAGATATTAACCACGTCTTATGGCAATGTCCGATATACACGGAGGGAAGAGAATTTATGCTAAAAGAATTACGAAAATTGGAATATCAAGCTCCATACGCCATAGAGGCATTCCTGGCTTTGACGAACCACCGTGCACAAAATAATTCATCGGTTCATCAAAAATTGTGATATTAAAGAAAATTGTGATATTTAAGAAAAATTTATTGAATGTTACTAACTGATGCAAATATTCCACGAAATGTTAAGTGCTAATTAGCATATACACTCAACATCCATAATATTGTATGGATGGATGTAAATAACCCAATACGGTTACTACTTATCAATGAGAAAAAAAAATTAATCGGGTGTGAAGGGACAAGAGGGTTTATTGTCCAATATTGCCGCCTCGCATTGACGGGCATGAAAAAATCTTCAAATTCGTTGCTTTTTCATATTATTCAATTGAATATCTTGATAAAAAATTAGACGATTGTCATGAAAATTTTCTAGAATAATAAAAAAGTACTCAA
>JABSMS010071305.1:0-19540 GCA_018902275.1 Aleiodes sp. PSUC_FEM 10030003
TGATCCACAAAATACCACATAATTCAATTAAATATAAGTAAAAGCCCAAGGGCTGTAGCTATGTAAATTGTCTCATCTGTATTACTGTATATATTTCTTATTACTACGTTGTATTTTATGTTAATAAAAATCGTTTGAATTGAATTGAATTTCTCCATTGATAATAATCAAAAATCGATTTGATTTGAGTTAAATCGACGGGAAATCATCCAAACTTTTATGAAATTGAAAATTCCGAGAAAGTAATTCCTCAATTTCTTCGCAAAAATTTTGTGGAATTTTGAAGCCTATTTTTTTCCATTCTCGGAAGGGGGCCCCCTTCAAATCTTGACCGAAAACTCGAATTTTCAATGAAATAAAAAATAATAATTTTGACAGATGTATTTTTAGTAAAATTTCCGCAGCTTTCCAATGGAATTATCAGAGAATCTCTATCTCGAACCGTTCAATTTGAGTGTCCATTTTACCCCACCTTCCCCTATAAATACTTCTAAAATTTTGCCCACATACTCAGAATTAAAATACGCATATTCTATAATTCTTTCAGATCTTTCGTAGCATATTCGTCAGATGTTCATCATCCTTAAATATTTCGAAAATTATTCACGATTCAAATTTCGCTTGTTATTTCCCACAATTCCCTCCTTTATCGCTACATCAAAATGAATCAGTCCAATGAGAAACCCCAAGAGAACAAAAAAAACATTAAACAAAACTTGAGTATTGAATAATTTGAATCCACGTCACCTATTGGAATGATTTACGACGGGCTGAGTGTACCAGTTGGCGAACTGTCGTACTCCATAATTACGTATTTGATTTAAAACCAAGTTTAGCATACTGATTCCGGGTGCAAATACACTGACGCATTGCATCACATTGCGGGAGAAAAAATTAAAGTGCCGATGATCCCCAGAGGGGAAATAACGAGCGAAGAGAATGAAAAACAACGTATCTAAAAACATAATGAAGAAATGAAATCCATCTCGCGATATACCAACAGGTCGAACGCACGTTTGAACCTGTCTCGGGTGAGTAATGCCCATGGAATGTCTTTGTCGTTGCCTTTCCCATGCCAGAGAGAATTAAAAAGTGGTGGAAAAAAATAATATTTGAAGAACCAACGAAAAATTGCAAAAGGCCTTTTACGGTTTTTCAGGCAAAATTCTTGTGACTAGTTTAGGTCACGTCCGGTTAATTTAGAAGTGTATTAACATGTAACTGTTAATCACCGTGACTTTAATGACTCACTGTTGAAGCAGTTTCGTTAATAAATTATTCTACTTAGTGTTTGCTTTCATTATTTTTTTAAAAGTAAGTACAAGTTTTCCTGATTAAATCTGACCACATAAACAAATGTTTGTACATTTTTCCCATCCTTCCCGATTAAGTGAAAGGACGAGTACGGATAAATGACGCGCAGTGGCGCGCGAGTACAGTCATCGATTCGCTGTTTTACCGACCGATCCATAGAGTCGGTAATGAAGAAACCTCTCGAGTACGAAATTGTTGAAATAGCTGAATTTTCACTTTTTAATTTTCTAAAATCTTTTCGGAGACCTTTGTTATTTTTCCGTGCAGGATGAAACAATAACGTTCCAATTCGTGACTCATTGTCAGTCACTGGCGAGACGATTAGGACAGGTAGACGAGAACGGCCTTTCTGCCTCCGATGAGGCCCGTCCTCAAGGTCGCTGCCAAAAAACGTTTTTTTTTTATAACGCACACAAAGCAAACACATTTCTCTCCATTCAACGAAAAAGGAAAAAATAAGCGATCCCACCCTAAATCAAAAAGATACGAGGCAAAACCAGTTTTGTGTAGCGAGGAATTTGAAATAATTTCCATTTATGATATTAATAAGACAAGAATTTTTAAAACGATTTGAAAACTACACTGTTGAAGAAAAAAATTGAAATTCAATGTCAATATATACATTAAGTTGGAAACCTCAATTTTAATTCGAGTTAAGACAGAAGTATCCTTGAAATTTCATGTTTCATGGAAGA
The DNA here is from genome assembly GCA_018902275.1 of Aleiodes sp. PSUC_FEM 10030003. Taxonomy (NCBI): domain Eukaryota; kingdom Metazoa; phylum Arthropoda; class Insecta; order Hymenoptera; family Braconidae; genus Aleiodes; species Aleiodes sp. PSUC_FEM 10030003. Next base: position 2,010 of record JABSMS010071305.1, read on the forward strand.
TTCAAAGGGATATTATTTTTGATTTTCAATAAGCGTTCAACAAGCTGAAGTACGATTAAAAATTTGAACAGAGGAGAGTGGCGCAAAGTGGAACGTCTCCAGTCGTCAATAACTCGAGATCGAGAAAGTGAAATTCTATGATTTTTTTGTACATTTTGACGCTCTTTTTTTGAACGACAAAATGAAGACAAAATCGTTGAATTTCATGCTACCGATCTACAATTATTAACGATTGAAGTCATTCCACTTTCCTTCACTCTCCCCTATGAACTTTAATTTTTCATCCATCGAAAATTCATCGCAGAAACCTTGAATCTTCACGAATTGCCTAAAATTCCATTGATTCACTGAATAAGCCAATTCAAATGCGTCCAAAAATTCATAATTTAATAGAAATTTCATCAATAATTCGCGATGAAATTTCAAGATAACTTAAGTTTGTTAAACATTTCAATATTTTTTCGTTGTATTTCAAATAATAATTTTCCAACACTGTAGTGGACCGTTTTCATATTACGCATCGTTAAAAATTTCACAATTTCCTAATGTCTTTCGAGAAATATCCACATGTGGTTTAATACAATATAGATATATAAATTGTGATTGTGTAAAATGCACAATTGTCGATGATAGTTGCAGTTAGGTCTCTCACATTCTCTGGTTCCAGCTGGCAGAGCTGATTCAACAGGATTTGTGCATGTGTGTATGTCGCATGGCAATTTAAAACGCCATTGAGTTTAAAAGCGAAAGGTTTTTCACATTTGAATTAATCTATCATGAAAACAAGAAATGCCTGAAGAAATCTTATTGTCTCTTTCCTGAACCTTTTCCATCCGGAAACATTCGTACACAATGATTTCTCAATTCTTTACCCAATAGAATGCCATGAGTCAGTGCAATGGCACTCGTATCATGATAATGCATTGCTAATGGATAATTGAAAAATGAGTGAATAAAAAAGTTTGGAGAAAGCAAAATGATTTTTTTAACCTTAGAAGAAGAAACTAAAAATTTAATTACAAATTACGAAGTGAAAAGTATTCATTTCTTATGCACGCTTGATTCCCATAATATCGAAAGTCACCAATCTTTAACTCTCCTCTATATTTTACCTATAATCTCAACCGGAATGATTTTTTTTTCTTTCTCTTGCAATTTTGCCCAACAACTCCCCACACCCATTTCGACTATGTTCAAATCACTCGAAAGTCTTTGCAAGGCCCCCGCGAGTTTTAACTTCAGAGATTGGCTACATAGTAAACTTTCCTCGGAGATTATTTATCCGACGCGCGAATGGAATGCAGCTTGCCTTATCGGGCTAAGCTTTCATATAAAACTGAGAGATTCACTGAACATTCTAACGTTACAAGACACATCTCTAATTCTTCGGAATTTATCAGCGCGAATGGATTCTCCTCATTTTTCTTGTTCTGTTACCTGATTATCAATATTTCCGATGGAATTGTGGGGTGGAGTTGGTCCCTGTGGTGGCTGCTGCTGTCCCAATGGTGATCCAGAGTTACCACCACCGCCAAGTCCAGCAATGCTCTCGTTTCTCTCCATATTTAATTGTATTTGCTTTATTAAATATCTTTACTCAATTATGACGAGACATTCCTAAACACTCCCTCGTATTCCATTGATTAACAAACTCCCACAATCACAATTAATTTCATAAAAAAAAAGATGATAATTTCACGGTGAATGGAGCACAACCCACGCCCCCTCGAAGTTCCATCAACTTTACGCACACATCAGGTGCAAAACTCGTTCTCTCGTGAGTTATGTATTGATGTAAATTTCCACATCAGCGTGTTTCGTTATTGTTATTTCTTATTCTTTTGGCTTCAACTTGAGTAGAACTGCCGTGGCACACGTATGAGCACGTGGACTGTACGAAATGTTGTCGAGAATTCACTATGGGTCCCAACATCAAATACTGATTATGGTAGGGAGAATCAGAAATCGCCTTCACCTGCTTTTTCCCAAATTTTTTACTCGTCTCTTTATTAATCTATCTTTCTTCTACCTCGAGGTGATTCCAGTGGCATTAACATTTTATTTTTCGTCCGCGATTCCCATCTACCTGTTGCATTCCTGCCTCCTCCATTGTGATCCCAATGTTAGGAATTCGATTATTCTTTTGTATCACTTCAAGCAACTTTCCATTGAGTGAAAATAAAACTGATGAATTAGGAGCAGTTGACTCCTTGAAAAATCAATCAATTACTTCTATGACTAAGTGTCCTTCGCGAGGTCCTAGCTGCGATGGAGGAACGCGCACGACTGAAGGGGAAAAACGAGGAACGCAGTTGAGGTGAGGCAGGAGAGAGAAATGTTTCGAAGGAGGGTAGGAATGGTAAAAAAAGGACAGATATATATCTATATATATAATGGCTTGGGAGTGTGGAGGCTGTGGTGAGTTGAGTGCCGACACACCGGTTCTCTCTCGTTTGTGCTTGGGCATTAATACTATATACACACCAATGTAAAAACGGGGGGCAGAGAGGGAGTAGGACCCAGTGTTTTTAGTTGGCGAGTCTGTGGCCAGAGGTCGTATTTATCGAGGCCCCCCAACCAACCGTCCCCGTGGCTCTGAGGACACCAATAACGTGAGGAACCGAGTGAGTTTGCAAGGTGGGCATGACACACCTAGAACAGCTTCAATGCTCTGCTTCTTATTATTTTTTTGCTTTTTTTGCTGGATTACTCGCTCAACATCTTTTCATCTTCGGATTTTAATCTTTTAATGGTATTTGAGGGAAGATAAAGCGATGCAAATAGATGAGGCGAATGAAATGAGTGGAGGGAGAGAGTACCTGTAGAGTTGAGGAGATACGGAAAGAGAAATTAAGAATTTGGGTAAAATTTCTAATGCGTAACTCAGGTAGTTTTAGAATCGTTAGAGGAGGAGAAAGAGGGGAGGACAGGTAGTGAGGTCCTGGTTTCAGGCAAAAGGTGAACGCGAGGGCGTGGTTTAGCCCTTACCGGTCGGTGAACCTCTTCACATTCTCTCTCTTCCCTGTTTTCTTTTTTATTGTTACTTTTTCTTATTCTTGTTTTATTTATTTTTTTCTTCTTCTTCAATACGTGGCAAAATTGCGTATGCACACACGTATGTTACGATACGATTCGGAGATGTGTGGAATATTAATTGTGCGGGGTAAAGTCGGGTGAATGTTGAGGGTTTAAGAACTTGGAATCATCGATGGTTTCGGCGGTGGAGAAACAATTGACCGATGTCATCAATAAATTGATCAGTTGGATCTATCGAAACGACGAGTTTGGAGTGGAGGTCTTATGATAATTCAACATATTTCTTAGTGACGAATTCTTTGAATGCATCAAAATCCCGGACCTGAGAGATTAATTACATGACGTGAAATATACGTGCATTCCAATCTAGTTTCACGAACGAATAAAAAAAGAGCTTGTTACGTATATGTAGCGTGTTCAGTTATCGGTACAGTGGTATTTAGCATACCACACATTTCTTATGGTGGATAATTGCCCTGTAGTTTATTTCCGTAGCATAACTGTGCGGAAAATCATTGATCTGCTTTAAAAAAAATCGTTACTGATAAATCCTCGAATGAAATGTTCAACGAATAATTATTGATGTATCTTCACTTTCATTCATAATCAAAGTAATTGGGGAGAATCTGCAGATTCACCTTCCATTTCCTCCGGAAGTCGCGGGGCTTTTTTTCATTGAAGAAGGTAATGAAAAAAAATGAAGAACACATATACACCTCAGGTGAAGAGACTTGGTGTCAAGGTTGAGACAAGTTGAACGAATAAGTACAATGTGTGTTATGCATTTGTACCCTCAACAAATAGCTCGTGGGAAAGGTGGGGCATCCGGAAAGCACTGTGTGGTCATGGGAAAGTGCAATTGTGTTGTGTATTTCACCATGAAAATCGGCTGGATTTATTCGGAATTGTAGCAATTGATATGATTCCGATTCTTCGATACTTTGGGGCGTGATTCGAAACGAAATCTGACGCTTGATACGACTGTGATATGAAAATGGGCGTTTCAGAAATTCATGATCAACTAAAGTTCGATGAACTTCAATTTCTTGTATGCAGAAACAATCTCTCGACAAATTCGCAAAATAAACTGAGAGTAATATCGAAAAATCAGAAATAATGAAGGATTACCCTGTGTTTACGTCGATGACGTCTTGTACTAGTGCTAGCAGCATCACCAAAAAGAAAATCATCCCTCGGCAAATGTGGTGGTCCAACATAAGTTCTTGATCGAGTTCTTCTCGTTGAACTACTCCGTGATTTCGATGTACTTCGTTTTTTATCATCACGAAATAATTTACTGAATATCTTCATTATTCTACCACTTTGATTGACAATAAGTAAGCACCGATTGATTACACGTATATCGTTACGACGCGGCTTAAAAATCTGCACGCGTCCACTTACCACGGTGCTCATCAAAGCACTAAAGTAATACAACACAGAGAAGTTCAAACCGTCCTATGGGCAACATGGGGCTTTTACAAGCCAACACACAAACGGATATATCACAATCCAGGCGCACGCTAACTAACTCGTCATGGTGTTGGGGGATTGTTAAACACTCGTCGATCGGGGGCGGTGCTCAGTAATTTTATCGAAGCTATTAAATTCCAATGAGCGATTAGTCCAAACGTGGTAGAACATTGATGCGAGTTTTCTGTCAAAGAAAATCACGAGTGTTATGGTGTAATTACTCAATTTATCTTCTTTCGGAATGATCTGATCTTTCGGGAGACTTACATAGAAATTGAGAGCTGTTGTTTTGTTGAGAAGAAGTGAAGCAACACGACGAAAGTTAGAAGACCACTGACTTAGTTATTGATCTTTTATTTGTTTGCCATTGTTAGAAGTGTACTGGAAAAAAGTGAAGGAAGTTATGCGACCCAGAGGATGGATTAGAAGCCATAAAAAATAGCCGAAGTTTTTAGAATCTCTATAAGATCCGATTTTCACGCAATAAACAAATGCAAAATTCATGATAAATTCATTTTTTGATTAATTTCAGGTAACTATCGATAATTGATTCTGAATTACATCAGAAAAAATCTAATTTAATTAACGTCATTTGGTTTCTGAGATCTTCATTTACGGGAAAGCACCCGTTTTCTTTGATGTTGAGTGCCGATAAGTGTAGAATACATTGCTACCAACTCAGTTGCCTCATCCGTAAAGGGAATTTTCTGCTTTAACGGCAGTCACATAACAGAGGATTATTCGATTTGAATTATAGGACAATTAAGTTTGAAATTTTCCCACTCGATTTTCTTTATTTCAATGTAATCAAAACAATTGAAATTACAGAAATGTAAATGAAACTTTCACATCTGAATTTGGTGATGCATTTAGTTTCCATTTCTATTTGGCGAAGAAACGGTTTATTCACGAAATTATTTGAAACTGGCGGAATCTTTGTTTCGTGAATTAAATAACCGGAATAACAAGTTCTCAGTATTATTCAATGGTCAATGGGCTATAAGACCAGTGACCATAATTGTTTGATCATTCAAACATGATTAACAGATTTTTTTTCCATTTTTCTACTTCTTCGTATCTGATACTTTCTTCGAGTAATTTTACGAGGCTTTTTTACTTACGGGTTCGTCGACCGGCTCATCAAGAACTTCTAGAATTGGCTCGGCACATTGAATTACACCATTTGGTAGGCTCATACCACGATGATGGTGCGGCGGTGGTAATGGCGGGGTGCATGAACGATCTGGTGATATCGAATCGTTTTGATGATTTTCGGGATAATTGCTCCATCTTCGGTTTGGTTGGGGCTCGATTACCTCGGGGCTGCAACACAAAATAATTTTTTCAGATATTCCCAAGAATTTGAGACTTGTTGGATTCATCGAGTGCGTTATTAGAAAATTATTATTCAGAATTTGATGAAAAAATATTGATATATGTGAGAAACTTAAATTAACTCGAAAATTCACACAATTTATCTCCTGAAAATCAATTTGCTGTGAAAGTATTCAAGTGAGATTTGGACTTTTATCCGAAATTATTGATGAAATTTCTATTAAATTATGAAATTTTGGGAAATTACTGAAAATTCAAGACCTCGCTGCGTTTAATTTTCGATTACTAGAAAATTCAAGTTCATCAGTTATTTTATTTTTTAATCCTATTGAATATTACAAATAATATCGTTCTTAAATTTTCCATGAAACATGAAATTTCAAAGATAATTCTGTCTTAACTTGAATTAAAATATTTATATTATTTGATTCAATAACAATTGATATGCAAAATTTCATGAATTTTCAGTTATACATTTTTTAGTAATAAGAAAAAGAAAATTGTTGTGAATTGCTATCCAACACAGGCGGTATTCAAGGTCATTTCACTCGCAAATTTACAACTCGCACATTTCAATAATTATTAATAAATTAATAAGCAAAAATATAATTTCAAATTTATGCTTTATTGATATCAAAATATTAATTTCCCATTCCCAAACATCAAATTACAGTGGAATGATTATTTTTCCATGACATTTCACGAATGATTTTTAGAAAATTAGTTTTTCTATTCTTTCTTATCCTTTACATTTCTCACTCCTTTTTCTCAATGAAACAAACATTCGACTTGGGAATATTTGTGAAAATTAAAGAGGTCATGTAAAAATAACGAATGTCCAAAAGAGTTCCGATGGTTTTCTAATTATACTGGAAAACAGTATTAATTTTGACGAAAATTCCGAACCCTCTACCTGCCCTATTTGTTGAGATATTAAATAAATAAAACGTGCTAAATGTGAGTTCAAGTGGCTGAGACGTCGTTGCTCACGCGTATAATCTTAGGCCGCCTGTTGAGACTATATACTTTACATTTATGAAGATAGAAATAGTTCGAGTAATTCAGTTAAAGAATGATGAATTGTACGAAAATAATTTAAAACTAGGCGCGAGTAACAAAAGGTTAAAAGCAGCAAACGGTCAAAATATTCAATTGAGTAGATTTTTCACATCAGTGCTTTCGTTTTCCAAAAATAATTAAAACGATTGACGAGCCAAATGCTCAATGTGAAATCATAATTCATAAGAGCCCCCTTATAAGCCATATTTTGTTCATTTTTTGTCCATAAAAAGGAAATGAAACGATTTGGAAAACACGAAAACAATGATTTTCCCAAATTAGAATGACATTTTTAAAAAAAGAGAATCGATTCCACAAAGCTTAATCTTGATCTTCAATTTCTGGATGACGATATCTCTTTGAAATACATCCAATTCCAATGTAAATGACCTTCCTCCATTCGTTGAAAGATTCTCTATCGAATTATCAAACAGTTCGTATTAATATTTTATTTTTCAATTTCAACTCAATTGGGATTTTTTTCTGCCTGTGAGTATGAGTTGCTCAATATCACATGATCATCTCCTGATTTCAGAAGTAGCAATGAATAATATTGGAATTCCGGTAGAGTTCGGGTCTACATAAAACCCAGTGTGCATGTACAGTAGATTAGCTCCGAAAAGTTTAAAAGAATCTGAAAATTTCTAGAAAGCCAAATAATTACGATACTCATAATCTCGATCAGGCAAAAAATTCTGACAATCCGTGATAATAATCTGCAGTGGAAAGTGCCAATTGCGATTGATATCTGGAAAGAAACATCTAGAGAACGCGTAGATTCATTTAGGTTAGAAAAATTTTATCGATGAGTCAGAGAGACGTCGATAAAAGCGGTGCCTACTTAGAATCGACGTCTGAATCATCGGGTGACAGCAATAATATACCGAGGAACAGCTGGTCCAATATATAGTCTCAACGTAAGAACATTCATTGAGAATAAAGGGGAGACTATCAATAAACTCTGCGGCAAAGGTGCAATTCAGATAATCCAAAAAGACTTGCTTTATAAAGAGGTCATTCCAAGCTCTACTTGGCTTTAAAAAAAGTGAACAGAACGCTGAGTCAGCGAGCTATCTTCAAGACTGACAGCGTGGAAAAGACCGCACTTATTAAAATACATCCTCTTTCGAATAGTTCTGTAAATAATATTATGGAAAATCGAGATTCAACTATGTCTGAAACATCGAGTGAAATGAGCGCACAATCGAATGCCACGATAGGTCCCGAGAATCCGATTCTCCAGGAAATGAAGACTGCAATGAACGGAACTGCTGCATGCGCCAGAAAAGGTTTCAATTAGATGAAGAATTGCACGGGAACTCTGCAAGAAAAAATTAAAGAACTTAATCCAAACATATTCTACGCTCCTTTGGAACAAAGGACGATGGAATTGGAAGCCAATTTGAATCCTGCAACTGAAGGAACTGATGGTTCAGAGAGAGCACTTGTCCTCCAGGTGAAAACTCTCAGAGATAACAATATTCTGAAAGACGTGGATTGCAACGATTCTTTCCTGAGGAATGTGGCATTCAAATTCTTGAGCTCTGAATTGAATTTATATTATGTTATGAATACTTTTCATGTTTTTTACTTTATATACTTTATGTCCTACCTCGATTGAGATTTGATTGTTACTTTTGTGGGGGAAATGATTTATTTACATTCATTAATCAGAATCAATATCTGAGCAGATCTGATCTCATCCAGGGAGGTCTACTTGGAAAATATTTCGGCGTCATATAAACATTGATGAACCTGGTGACACGAGGCCCAAGCAAGACTCAACAATATGTGCGAATTGGGATCTTGGGGGTTTGTCGAGGAAGTGGAGGAAGTTAGCTCTGAGGAGTCAGTCTCATCAGTCGATCATTACCAGATTATATTTATTATCTTAAATTTTATTCTGAAGAAAATATCTTTACTACATACAATAAAAGTTTTTCTTGAAGACCTTGTCGATATAAAGGAGTGTAAGAATTTGGTTCAAGGCTTTTGTAATAAATAACTTATATACTGTAAAAAGCAACGGATTCTATAAAACTTTAATACATTTTTATTTGTGAATGAAAACATGAATATTGTATACCAACAGTCCCTCAGGTATGGAAAAATTCAAGAGATAATGGTATTTGTTTTTGACCGATTCTCATTGGAAATTGCGCAGACCTTCTTCCGGATTCTTCACATACAAAATTTTTAGTAGAATATATTTGATGAAAAATCAAAAATTCAATTTTTGTATACAACTTATTCTGTTGAGATTTTTTTCTATAAAAATTCTTCTGAATAAACTTCCTAAGATTTTTGAATGAAAAATGCAGTGAAAAATAATCAGAAAATGTATGCCGAAAAATTACTATTGAAAAAATCGCAACAAATTAAGTTATTTAAAAAAATTAAAACCCATTAATTTTTTTGTATCAACAATTTTCTATTTAGTATTTCTATTCGGAGAAATTTCGATGGAAATCCGCAGAAGGGAATAGAATTTCCAATAGAATTTTATAAACTGATAAAAAAATTCTAGCATTTAGCAATTCGTTGTTTTTGCGATGAAAAACGATTGAAACAAGTAATTTTATTATCTTTTACAAAGCAACGTATTTCCTGCTAGTATATCTGCATTATTACAAGATGATATTTTTCGAGGAAAATTAAAATTTGATAATAGAATGAACCAAATAGTTTGAAATGCAGTAAATAAAATTTTAAAAAATAAACAAAATTAAAATTTGATTGTTTGAATCATCTTTTGCCACGAAAAATCGTTTACTAAATCTTAGTATTTTTTTTTCTCAGTGTGCCCCATGATTTTTCCATATTTTTTTTCATACGCACCGCTAATTCGCTAGCCCATATCAGAAGCGGTATAATCCATAAACAAATAAAGAAAATATTCGCAATATTCCTGATCCCTTCAACCAAAAAGTTCATTTATTTGACCCTTTGTGAAATATAATTCTTGATACCTCCGATGATGAAGTTCGGGAAGCGGATACGCATACAACGCTCGGTCGTGAGGAAAAGCTTAATTATTTCGGAGAATTGAATGATAAATATTAAAGAATAAGTAAACTCCCCAAGATAAAATCATTGAATCGATTAGGTTCAATGACTTTCTTCAGTGTTGCCAAAACAATTTATCATTAATCACTGTCAAAATATTCGCAATAACATTGATTCCCATAGAGCTAATCTGTAGATACTGACAAACCATTGATTAGCAATATTATTTTTGACTTCTACGAAGTTCCCAAAATATTCCCATTTTTTCTTGGTTCCACGGTTAAATACAGAGGGCAAAAAAATTCAATCGAATTTTTATAGATTTTTCGTTAGAAGTTCGTAAAAATCCTCGAAGAATTGATAAAAATTAACACAATTCCATAATCGAAATTATCTGCAAAATTCTTTTTGGAAAACTATTCAGATAACAAATCGTAACAACCACCCACAGAGACGTTGAATTCGTCATGGAACGATAATCTACTGTGTAAACAGATAAGATTAAGCCAAATGCAATTATCATCAACAGAAATAGTATTTCAATACCCGAAGTAATTCAAAATTCTTCATTACAAAAGCAAAAGCAAAAGAGAAAATAACATTTTGTAATTTAAAATTATATCACAAAGAATTGAGCGATTATCATTTGAGGGTCATACACTTAATTGAAAACGCGTGTCACTCTTCTTAATTCAAAAAATACCGGATCAAGACGTTAACTGTCAGAATAAATAATAGTCCAACGACAAAGAAAAAAAATCGCATCGTATTCCATTCGTCATTGGTCTTCCTTTTTACGTAAATTCAGGACATGCGACACATTACCACAATTCTATAAAAGCCACCTACTAGAATTTCCAAAGAAAACTGCAACTTAAATCATAAGAAATTGGATTAACTGTGAAAAAAAACCCTCGACGCTTTAAGATTGCATGATTACAATCTTTTGTAATGTTGTTAGTGTGAGAAACCACATACGCACGTGTCTCACGACGAAATATTTTATCAGGCACGATTGGAGGGCTAATCGCCGTTGAAGTAGTCTCTTTTTTCCCGCCCCCCTCCTTTCCCCACCCATCCCCTTGATGATTATTATGGTAGGAGGTTGATTCTTGGGTAGTTGAGAATAGGCAATTGTTAGCCTGACTCTCGAGATACATCCATCTGTCGTCAGACAGTCTGGATGACGGTGTACAAAGATCAGCGTTTAGTGGTCATTGGTTTATAGAATCATTGTCCGTTTAGTTAACAAACAGTGGTAAATCAACTTGGGGTGACTGTCCGGCGTCACGGTTGAAAAGTTCAGTTATTAATAAATAAATAAAAATTGAGAAGAAAAATGAACGGAGAACATTGTTAACTTTCGTGAAGCGCCAAACGATACAGAGTTTCTTTTTTGATTTGAAAAAAAAGAGGGAAGCGAGAGGATAAGAGAATTACGATTATGTCCTTAGTATAAGTGCGAGAAATGATTCTTGATAATGAATTCAAACGAGTGAAACGACAATTTCGAAGATCACGGGCACGCTCAAATTGGAAAAATTCACATGTAAATTCGATATAGACGCAGTTGATTGAATGAAAGAAATAAAGAATTTTTAAAACAAAGTGTAATAAGAAGAAGAATCATTTATAAATCTCTTTTCGAGATAACAGAAATCATAAAAACGACAAAAGGAGAGAAGTGGTAAGTGAGAAGTATAAGTTTGTAATATTTGTAGACTTACAATTCAGTTCATAACCGTGTGAGTTACAGGATATATCGCTTTTAGAAATAATCAAACTCTCACTCCTGATCGATAAACCAAAGAGTTTTAACTATGGAGTTGCAGAGAGTCGATGGTAAAGAAATTAAAGATGATTTTGATAATGAAAAAAATGGTATACTTGAGCCTATGCTCAAACCAATTAAACACAAGGAGGGACACAAAATTTTCCAGTATGTTTCGACCGTCATAGGTAAGTAGCTGATAAATGTAATGCAAGTGATTATAGAACTAGTGTACACTCGTTATTAATAAAAATCCAACGGCAAACATTGACACTCTTATTAAATTATATAAAAATTGTGGAAAAAACAAAAAACACTCCACGAGATAATGGATGAAGCGTGAATTGAATAATGTAAAAATACATGATGAATTAAGAAAAAAAAAATTGCGATATTCACGGTCACTGAGAATGATAATAGCTTCATTCAATAATCTCTGCGTGAATGTACTCTTACATTATTCTCTCAAAAAAATTGTGGAAAATTTCTTAATAATTCATTCGATTTTTCTATTAAGCAAAAGCAAAAATTCTACCAATATTTGTTAACCTGAATACCGCGATTGAGGCGAAATGATGAAGAGATATCGATAAAATCATCTTATCATTTATTTCATATTGACAGTTGGTATTATGGCGATGCAGAGCGGTATGACGTTAAGCTGGACATCACCAACGGAATTATATTTGAAGAAGAATACAACATTCCTCGGTGGTCTTGATGACAGACAATTTTCATGGGTTAGTTCGTTGATGCCACTTGGTGCGATTGTTGGTGCGCTACCGGCTGGAAAAATTGCCGATGAAATCGGCCGAAAGCAGGCACTGATGATAACAACATTGCCGCTTTTGATATCATGGCTGATGATAATAACATTGAGGAATTTGGGAAGTTTGTATGGAGCTAGATTCATTGGCGGAATTGGTTCTGGTGCGGTTTGTGTATTAGTGCCACTTTACATTGGTGAAATTGCTGAGCCATCGATACGCGGTGCGCTTGGTTCATTCTTCGCTCTATTATTTTCATCGGGAGTTGTATTCAGTTACATTATTGGTGCTTACACGAGTTACGTAACATTTAACATAACTTGTTGCACGATGTTGATACCATTTTTGTTGGCATTTTACTTTTTGCCGGAATCGCCAATTTGGTTGGTGCAGAACAATCAAATGGAGAGAGCTGAAAAATCATTGATTAGCCTGAGAGGAAGAAGCTACGAGGCAAAATGGGAGATAAGAACGCTTCAGGACGAAGCTAACCGAGTTATAAGAAGTCGCGGTGGTTTGAGAGATCTAATTGGTACACGTGCTGGTAGAAAAGCAATTGGTACATGCCTCGGATTAATGTGGTTTCAACAGATGTGTGGAATTGATGCTGTATTATTTTATACAGTACAAATATTTGAAGATGCTGCAAGCTCAATTGAGCCATTCTTAGCAACTATTATTATCGGTCTAATTGAAGTAATAATGTCGGTTATTGTTGCAAGTACTATTGATAAATTTGGCAGGAAACCATTGCTAGTTTTATCTGGTACAGCAATGACATTATGCCTCGGTGTACTTGGTTATTATTTCAAATTACAATCAGATGGCTTTAATGTATCATCAATTGGATGGCTACCATTAACAAGTTTAGCATTATTCAATGTTGTTTTTAGTCTTGGTTATGGCTCAGTACCGTTTGCTGTTATAAGTGAATTATTTCCACCCGAAACAAAGGGCGTTGCTATTAGTATGTCAATTATTGTTAATTGGTCATTGGTATTTGTTGTTACGAAGTTTTATCCATCAGTTAGAGACTTAATTGGGCATGACAAAACATTTTGGTTGTTTGCATTTATGGCAGCTACATCAGCTGTTTTTGCATTTATATTTGTACCGGAAACTAAAGGTAAAACACTTCAGGAAATACAAACGAAATTGTCAATTAAAAGAGTTAAGATTGAAAAAGTTTTGACTATTAATTCAGCTTGAACGGGTTTTTTCAATGCATTTTTAATTGTACAGACTGATTCGGGGCTGTTTAGAAATTATTTTTTGATTTTGAAAAACGATTAATTTGACACTCACCGATTTTTTAACGCCTCTCGAATCTTTATTTGCATTTTATTATCATATATTGTTAACATAGTCATAATTACTCATTTATTGTATAATGTGCCATATAGATTAATGTTAAAATAAAGAAAGTAATCATTTTAATCTTCTTAGGTTTCTCTTTCGATTGTTTGTAATGTTCGCTAATTATTTTATTTGATGGGGACTCACCAGGGAGTTTGACGAGACGAGTTCGGCGAGGAGGATGAACCTCTTGGACGATTTCTCAGTGGCGGTGTTCCAATACAATAAATTCCATTAATGGGAACGAAATAGCCAAATTGTGCCGGAATTGGTAGTGTATTGTAATTTCCTGATCTTTCGTGGAAACATCGGCGCGTTGTACCGTACATAATTCACGAATCACAATCGAACGATATTTGGAATTCACGTTAACATATTTCAGTGAATTTTTTCGGATTTTTATTATGAAACATTATCACTTCCGCGACACATTGTGAAATGCAGAAATCTCCTCGGTTTAGTTTCTTTATAAATAGCGTGTGGTACGAAAACATCACTCAATTGTCCTTAATATGAGGATTGAAGTGGATGCATTTCCATATTTCAATGGAACGAATATTTTTAGATTTTTGGGAACCAAAAATTCCGGAATTCAACGAAATTGGGAAAATTATTTTCTCCAGCAATCGACCTGCTCGCTTTGGCTACTCGCGTGCGACTCCTCAGCATCTCAAAATAACGGGGGAACAGGCGTCGCGACGCTCAACACAAACACATGCAGAGTATGCGGCTGAGAGTCTAACTACGACGACGCATCACGCTTCCTCAGTGTTATTAAACATGGAAAACTTCGTAAAGCATTATCCACCTGTTTGGAAAATTCGAAATGAGCGAAGCGGGAAAATAAATTCGATGAGATTTATTATCTCGAATAATCCATTTATCTTGGCCGTTTTTTACGTATCTTGGAGAAATTAATTTGTCACTCGGGGTTATTGATCATTCGGTTTTTTTTCTTAGTCACATAGATATAAACAGTTTAGAGAGTCTTGAATATGATAAAGAGATAAGTAGGGAATTAGGAGTCATTTTGGATGATGATAATAAATGTGTGACCATTGACCTAGTACATTGGACTGGGCAGACAAGTGTCGTAGTGAGATTGTAGTTGATACGGATACATTGTAAACTTGAGTGACAGGGCTATTTCCTTGTTCAGGACAGGGTAATTTAAATTTTTTCAACTTTTTTCGTCAGTATTACAGAATATTTCAGTGGAGAAAATTGGAGTGGAG
The DNA here is from genome assembly GCA_018902275.1 of Aleiodes sp. PSUC_FEM 10030003. Lineage (NCBI taxonomy): Eukaryota > Metazoa > Arthropoda > Insecta > Hymenoptera > Braconidae > Aleiodes > Aleiodes sp. PSUC_FEM 10030003. The sequence goes on from JABSMS010071305.1 coordinate 17,048, forward strand.
CAAAAACCGTATCACGAATTACCATTGACAACCAGGAAATGTGCAAAACTGAGATGAAATCGTGAAAATGTTGCATTTACATTTAATTTTTTTTTTTTTAAAGCAGATCAACAATTCATTCGTTTCCTGATTGGTTGAATAGTTTTCATTCAGAATATTGTTGATAGTAACGTAATTTCCTCAGAAATTATTGGGTTGACGAGAATTTATCAGAAGATCTTTCGTGCGGCTCTCCAATTTCTTCACGAAAAAAAATTCCCTGACTTTTTCTTCTAAACCCACTCGTTTCGGAGATATTCGCAGGTTAAATTACACATGATTCGTCGGTGGAGTGATTTAAAAATTCTAAGTAGCTTCTTTTACAAATAACTTCTAATTAAGTGGATTTAGAAGAAAATATCACCAGACCTCTTTTGTAGCCCTTGAAATTATCTACACAAAAGATTTCCTGGTAAATTCTCCTAAATTTCGTCGTTTACGAGATATTTACAAAATAAGCTGCACGTGATTTTAATACTTGACTTCTATTGTTTCTTAAATATCCCAGTAACCATTGGTTTCAAGGGAATCCATCAAGAAAACATTTTTGTGGTCCTGAAAATTGGTTCTAGGAGTTTATTTCCCCGGAAAAAATTTCCCGGGGAAAATTTCCCTGGAAAAAATTCCTCCATTCAATAATTTCCCCGGAAAAATTCCTCTTCTCAATAATTTACCGAAAGAAAATTACTTGAATAAATTTATTGCTCGATTTGTTCTTCTAAGTATGTGAATACGAAACATGAGAAAAAATGATCATTCATTTCCATAATTCGAATCTTTCACTATAGTTTTAACATTATTATTAAAAGGGAAATTTTTACCGGAGAAAAAGACTCCTGCTACCCTCAGAAACTATTGAGTTGAGGGAATTTCTCGAGAAACCTTTTATGCAGCCCTTGAAATTCTCTAGAAAAAATCTCTCCCAACATTTCCCTCTAAACCCATTCGTTTCAGATATATTCGTAATATAATCACCTGAAATCTTTCAAATTATTTCTCTCTGTCCTTTCATTACTCATTCACAGCTTTGAACGCGTAAAAAAAACGGAAGTTTCCTTCGGCAAAAATGAGCTCAATAACGCACGTGTTTGCCCCAGTTTATATTAATTCTTCAACAGCGTTGAATGCAACAGTTTATACTTTCTCAAACGATCTTAATGAATTAGTGAGAGTACTTCGAATGATAAAATCTGTTTCACAAATAACTGTCAAAGTTGAGTAAAGTCTACTGAGATGAAGTCAAGCTAGTCTCGTTTCCCCTTGGATTCTATCCCACTAAATCCTAAAATTAGTGCAAAGCCACGCACGTTTCCTCCACGTGACTTTAATGATGTTGCCTCCAGATCAAATGGTAAAATGTTCAAAGTGATTATACTTTATCTTGAATTAAAGTAGAGTAATAAAAATCAAAAATTATGATGACCTTCGTGAGAGGTTTACGATGCATCTTACTTTCTTTTTTCAGGGCAAAAAAATATGAATTTCCATCGCGTGGTATGCGAAAACTTTCACGATTACGATCAAAGCAGAACATTAAAGTGTATCATCAAAAATTAATATTAAAAATGAATGAGAAGATGCGAGAATTTTTAATTATAAAGAAATAATTGTGATGTCATAGTATTGAACTGACGGAGTTGAATAATACGGAGGAGAGGTAGCTTCGTTCCCATTAACCCTAGGAAATATCCTACAAATCGAATAAATCAGCACTAATTAGAGTGGTTAATTGGAGGATTATCCTTGGAGGCAGTTGGGGTTTGTATGGGTTTATCTGGATAATTCTGAACGTATTTATTCGTAGAGGGAGGCTTCTGCACAGTAGTTTCACATACTTGTGAATCTCTAATTGTTCCGCATTTTTTTTCGAGAAAGAGAAGTTTTTCAACGATCATTTGATAAATAGCTTTCGAATGACGTTTTCCACCATTCTGGAAAACATGGTAAAACAAAATTCGGAAAAGGATTTTCAGGAGATTCAGGAAGTTAATATTGGAGAAAATTAATAAATAAAATGACGTGTGGTTTGATGAGAAATGAGGACACTTGTTCATATCTCTGTCAAATGGTGAAAGAAATCTGAAATTTTTTGAGCATACAAAGTAATTCTAAACACGATTTTGAATGAAAATTCCATAATTAGAAAGATCCTTTTATTTATTGGGAAAAACATTCATTCATTTGAAAAAAGCAATTCTCCTAATGATTATGAAATTTGTATCTGAAATCGTACTTAGAGATACACTATGTTAAAAAAATTTAGAATTTTTTCATTATTGTTGAGGGAGATCTGAGCAATTTTTATCAATGTGCCATTTAAGGTGTTTCTGTATTTCTAATCTACAGAGAAATGGATAAAAATTTAACGTTAATTTCTATAATTATAAAAAAAAATCTACTGCAAGAATTGGAAATGATTTGCAAGTTTGTTCAAAAATTATGAATTTTTGAAAT
>JABSMS010071316.1:0-19532 GCA_018902275.1 Aleiodes sp. PSUC_FEM 10030003
ATTATATGAAAATATATGTAAAGGTATATAATAAATATGTTCTGAATATGAAATTATATATACAAGATGCATCTTTAATAGGGGAAATATATTCTGAATACATAAGAATTGAATACATAATTATTTAAGTGTAGATTTATTATTTTAAGGGCAGAATTTTTTTTGTCCTCAATTGTTCTTAATATGCGTTCTAAATAAAGTTGAGGAAGGAATAATCATGATTTACATTTTGAATACATACATGTACATATTTTTTGTATGTATTTTATGATACATAATTCATATTTTTGTTATATACTTTAACATATATTTTCGCATGTTTATTTTATATTCAAAATATATATTATTTCCATGGGGGCTGTTACTCATTTCTCATCTAAACTCTAAAAATTTCGATACATTCTTTTCGTTAAATCATATCCACTGGAAAATATTTTCGACTTCATTTACGGCATTTATTGAGTATCGATTCTCCTTTTTCATTTTCCCCAATATCACGATGCTTCTATACTTGAGATCGCAAGGTGCATGATATTGGATCTTCCATGCATTGAAATACAGTATATCGAGCGAACCGATGGATAAATACTTCTGGGGTGAACTGTTTATGAAAAGACTTAGCTGCGATATTTGAAATTGATAGCAATAAAAAATTGAAAAAACACTTTCGAATAGTTCCACGATCTCGTCATTCACGTTGACACAAAGCAAAGAGGAAAACGATGAAATCGCCACGTCGAGTGAATTTTCAAGGATGTTGAAAGAAAAAAAAAGCACGAAAGATTATATATATACTATCCAACTTTACCTCATTTTTTTTCATTTTCTCCAACCCCACACGTCTCATTCGTCTAAAGCAGCTTCAAGCACACTGGATACCTCCACTTGCCCTTGGGACCAATGTATTTAGAGAGACGGAGATTCCGCTTAAAGCCCATCTCTCGGACAATGAGTTCGTTATTTTCTCTCTCCGCTCTTCTCTCTCGTCTTTTTCACCCCTTTATATAATTCTTGAATCCTCACCACTACATTCACCTTCCACATACACTTTTATGGCTTACTTCATCGCTCTTCTACAACACTAGAGCTTATCTACAGTATTGCTGAAGTGAGATTCATCAGCTCGAAGCTCGAAGACTGTGGATATAGAATTCATTTTATTTGATTCATATATTTTCATACATAGATCGAAGAAAATTTGAAATTCATGAACATCACATTTTACTGGACAGACGAGAGAGAATTCTGCGATTGAAGTACCAGTGACCTATTCCTTTTGAATGACTCTTGAGACCGAGAGAGTTTCGATTTTTTCTTCTCTCTCTTGGAAGACCTAACAGATACTTCAGTTATTCTTTTCGATAGAATTTAAATGTATCAGCGTTCTTAGCTTCTAACCGCTCTTTCACATTGGAATTCAAATTGTGAATATTCCCACCGAATCTTCTCATCTTTTGACGATAAATTCGGCCATTTCGGTCATCTCGTCAGTGAATTTGAATGTAAAAAAAGGAATGAAAAGAATTTCTTCAGGAGACACTCTTTTCATTTAATCGCACCGACATGTCACCCAGACAAGCATTTAAATTTAAAAAAACATTAATTTAATTATTTAACCGCTGAATTTTTTAACAATTCGCTTCAATTACTACTATTTTTGTATCTGAATTATTATGAAATTATTCAATATTCAAATTGAGTTCGTGTTTGACCTACAATTCATTTATTGATTATTAGATTACATCAAAATATCAATGTAGAAGTAAATTCGGTTGTAAATTTAATGAAAAGTGTCTTCTGAAGAATCTCTTCTCTTTTCTTTACATTCAAATCCATACAATGATAAAAATGGCCAAATTCCCTCCAGAAAATTGTTAATAATCATGATCGCATCATGGTTGCATATTTTTTCATCTCCTCCCCGATAATTGGAATTTTTAGATTTAACCTTTTCTTCCACTTCGCTCACAATCAATTTTAAAATACACTTAAGAAAATGTCACTGGTATCCGGACAGCCAAAATCAAAATATCAAAATGATGACAAATTTTAATGAAGTAAATAAAATAATTTTTTGGTTTCTTACTCCAACAATTTTCAAGTATTAAAAAAATTGATAATCCCATTAAAATACTAATTAGGCGCAGCTGTTGCCTCTCCTTCCGGCCCCACCACAGTACACATATTTGCTTTTCCACTTTTATTATTTGCATAATATTTTTGATTTTCAATTTTCTTTTTTTTTTTTTTTAATTTCCTATTTATGACTGATTTAATTACCTTTGATTACCTTTGTTGCCTGAATGGCTTTGTTTACACTCACAATGAAATCTCATCTAACTCTTCATCTCTCTCACTCTCTCCATACATGAACATTTTGTGTAGCAGAATCAATTCGATGTAATTAAATATTGTCAATTCCACAAATTACGGAATTGCCTGAGAGTATTGATTAGCTGGAATATCTATTTCGTATCTTCGTATTCTCATGAGCGTATTCATTCAGATTATTCCCATTTACGTAGCATTGGTAAATTTAATCCCACTCATGATTATTCTCAGTCACGAATAATTTGATCAGTGCCTCTGGGATTTAAAATATTCTTGACTCACTTAATCCTCAAATAAACTACTAATAATTTTTTAAATCTATTATTTGTTATGATGATAGAAGAATGTTCAATAGAGGTGGCTTGCAGTTTTAACACACGAGTAAATCGGAGTGAGTGTGTACTGCCTGGTTAAATGGGCTCATTTATATGATAATGAGGTGGACGTCATGCAAGTTCATACTACTGATCTCGTAGACGGTTTTTTTTTCAGTGGACGAAAAGTGAAGTAGCAACGTCAGGCAAATCTTTGAATAATTTTACTTAATTTATTCTGTAAATTCAAATTTTTTGTCACGTAAGGAAAATTATTCGAATATTTTTAATAAAAAATATTCATAAATTCTTGTGGTGATGAGGGATAATGGAGTCAAGTGGACATCGTAACGAGACTTTTTGGGATTCATATTTTAACGATTTTTTCGGTTAAAAAATGGCGGTTGACTTCGCGATTTACCGATTTTTTTTTTGGCTTTTCGCAGTTTGTTTTTTTCAAGAGAAATTGAAAGATAAATCTCAGAAACCGATTTTTTTAACTCAAGAAAATGAATTGTCAGACGAAATTGCACAAGCTTTGGAAGCAGGCGAATTTTTTCTCTGACAAAATTTTTTTGGAAAAAAATTCCTGGAAAATAATTCTCTGAATTTACTTTTCTCTTTCAATTTTCCACGAGAAATTAAATTTCAAAGATAATTTTGTCTTATCCAGAACCAAAATATCGGCTTTTGACATTTAATGTCGATATTGATATTGAATTCTGGAGAATTCGTTTCCTAGACCCAAAATTTTCCTAGTTTCCTGCCAAGAACGTTCAACGAAATTTCCCCCTCTCCTCTCTCGCGTTATCTTCTCATTATAAAACCCATCATGATCTAATAAATAATTTATTTATTTCGCATGAATAGTTTTATCAACTATGGAAATTTTCGTTCGATCGGAATATGAATTTCACGTCCGAGGCTGTGAAAAAAAATAAGTAAAAAGAAACATTTAATGGTAATGCCTGAACCTCGAAGTGGAAAGAGCTCAGGTGGATGCATTAAAGAGGTTCGCTCTTGGCTCGCTATTGCTTTCAATGGTGCTTTATTAATAAATCTGCTTTTGCCTCACGGCTGTACGGTACTTTCAGTAGCACGTCCAATGCCATCCCCATAGATGTACACAGTACCGAGTGAATCTTAATCGTGCAGGCTTTTGAGTAAGCATTGGTGCTATGTAAAAGCTTTTGTGTTCGAAGTACACTCTGGGATTTATAATATCCATATTCGATGGTACATGTATGTGACAGTCTGCCAAAAGTTTCTATGGATAATCGATAATTAGCAGTAGTACCTGTTTGTTTTAGGTAGTGACTGAGACCTACTTGTCGAGGTACTGTGACGTTTAATGCTGCATTATTCAAAGTCTTTAGTTGCGACTAGGAGTTTCGCCGTGTTCGAAGAACAATTCGTGAATTTTTAGTCGTATTGGAGTTTTGTCATCACGTTGTTGAAAAAAATTGAAAATCGAATATCAAATTTAATATGCAGATTAAATTTTAAAACCGCAATTCTAATTTCAGTTGACAGAATTGTCCTTCAAATTTCATTTTTCATGGAAAATTCAAGAACGATATGATTTTGAAGATCCAATAAGGACTGAGATTTCAAGGAGCTAATCGAATAATATATCAACTTGAATTTTCTGTTATACAAAAAGACACAACCTTGAATTTTCTTGAAATTCCTGTAGTTTCATTCAGTGATTGAATAATCTACTGCGAATGTTTGAAAAAAATTATAATTTCCTGGAAATTTCACCAATGATTTGCGATGAAATTTCAAAACCTATTTGAATATTTTGATGTCAGGGATTTCTCAGGGATTAATGGATTAAATTCAGCCAAACCAATCCGTTCAGTCTTTTAATTTTGAAAAAAATAACAGAGATTTAAATTTTTTTTTTGTTTTAAACTTCCATGATCTCGGATTTTTTTCTACTTCTCTTCGTTAAATTTTTTCCAACGGAAATACCTTTATTCGTTTATTTTTAAAAATTGAAAATAAACCTCTCCAAACAGTAAACAATCAATAGTACTACGACCATATTTTCTCTTATTTCATTTTTCACTTTTTTCCCCAAAAAATCGTAAATAAAAGTTAATCCCGACTTTTCCACCGTTAAAAAAAATGAAAGAAAATAAACCGTTACAGAACAAGAACTCTAATCAATTTTTTTACAGCTCCCTGACAGAGAAAAATTTTATCGAATGGAATGAATTTTTTTGTTTTTTTCATCTACCTCTATTTTCCAATGAAATTTCACCAGGCTGTCATTTCATGTTTGCCCCTCACTATTTTTCGAATGAAGGAATAAATGGAACGGAAAGAGTAGGAGCGCGAGAACCACATTTGTTCAGCAACTTCCGGTTCAAATTCACCCAATGCTACGATGGTTTGAAGAATTTGTAGCTCGTAATCAAGGGGCTTTTTATCACTGCCTCCGGATACAGTAGTACCACCGAGATGCAATTTTCGAATGTCACATCCAGTGAATAATAACGTTGTGAAAAACGAAGAAGAGAGAAAAATTGTTTTGAAAAAGTTACATGTGTAATTTTGAAATGTCTACTGTCACATGAACCGTGAGAATGAAGTGCCGACGGTTTATGAGAAGCAATAATTTCATTTCTTTTATTCAGTTTTTCTCTGAAAAAAATACGAAGATTTTTTTTGTCCGTAGAAACAATTGGTGGAGTGCATGGGCTTAAAACTCTGCCGATATTCTGCTCGATACGGTCCTCCAGAAACTACAATGAAAAGCAAATGAAGTTCGAGGAAATAAAAAACTAGAAAACACAGAGCTTCTTCTTCATTTAATTAATTGCACCAATATAACGCACCCGTGAATTCTTCCACCCTCGCAATTCCCAACGTGAAATTTAATAATTTTCTCTTTTTCTGGCTCTTTCACACGGAAGGTATCACTTCAACTCGTGCAAAAAAACTGAGTGAAAATAATGCGCCCCAATTACCGAAACTCCGGGTATCTTTATTCATCGCTCGATTACGTCTCAAAGGACGAGTTAAAAAAAAACAAAATGGAGGAGCGTAAAGAGGAAAGCCCAACTTGCATTTTTTTTCTTAAAAAAGAAGTTGGAAAAAATTGTCATTTTATTTTTTTTCGTTCTTTTTTCTGGAATGTAGGACTCTTGACTCCTTTCGCGCTCTTAATTAGTGCGGTATACCCACTTGTACACCTAACGACATCATCCAAACGTCAGTGCTCGTCGATTAACAGGGTCACATAGGTACTCCTCCAATGCGAATGCCGGGGGAAATTGTCGACGCTTGACAAATTCACCAGTACCAAATGTTTGACTCCCATTATTCTTGAATGTTTGGCGCTTCTCGCTACAAGTTCGCATTGTCGGATACGAAAGCCCAGGGCAAATGTTAACATACGGCTTTTTCGATGGGCGACATTGGGAAAGCTCTATCATTCGACAGTATTCGATAACGATGTAATTTGTAGTTACTGCAGTTTGCCTATTATTCATGGTTCATATCTCAAATATTTACTCGCATCAAATAAATTGATTGAGGTTTTCTTTTCCATAAAAGCAGAGCTTTTTTATTTGTTGATTTATGATCTATGTTTATTTTTTATCCTTTAATATTTACATGCGGAACTTGAAAAAATAATTTACGGTTCAATTGATTTGTTTGTTTTATATTCTAAATTATTCACTCAAATCCAACGGGAATTATGATAAATAAAAATGTACGTTGCACTCGTATTCCAATGAATATATAAATGTTTTGATACTGAATTTCAAAACTCCACGCAATACGCCTATCAATTTATTCATCGATAGTACTTGCAGTAGTGAATTTTTGTTTCAAATTTATTTTTATTTAAAACCGAGTGACGAAATGTTTTCGGGAGTTACAACACTCCAGTTGTTTCAATCCTCGCGCCGTTGCATGTCAACTATTGTACAGAATATTTTTTTGTATTTTTCCATTCATGTTTTGATGAATTTTTTTTTCCCGAAAACGTTAGAAACAAAGTAGTGTACAATGACAATATGCCATTCCGCGGAAGTTAAAATCCTCAATTTTCGCCAATGAAATTGAAAAAAAAGCGGAAAAAATGGGTAAACATTGTTCGGAATTTCACGAGAAGTGAAAAGGGGTTGTTGTCCGATAGAAAAATATTATCGATTTTGAATTTTTATTTTATCGGAATTCGATTGATACTCAGTGACAAAAAGAAGGAAGTTATCGTGAGCGATCACTCCTTTATGTTATAGTCCGTCGGATTGGATAGCACTATGCAGCATGAATTTTAACGGAATGCTCGCAAAGTTAGGCCATGTGAAACATATAGAATCAGAATAAAAGTATATGACTCCCCGCACATACACACCTACACAAGAAAAAGAGTAGAGGACCCTACTTCAGAATGATTTACATAGTTTTCTCTCTGGCTTTCTATCCAGTCCTTGTGTGTGACCTCGAGTACCGGATTGCTTTTCACAGTGGCAAGTGTGAAAGTGCAACCCGTTGTCGGAGAATCATGTATTCAAAAAAAGGGAGCGGCAATTGTATGCGCGGAATAAAGGCTGGGAATTGAGATGATGTGTAGCAGGATAAATGACAAGTGGAGAAGCTCAAAATAGTCATGGCAGAGATCGACGTAAAAATTCGCGCGAGAAATAAAGATTGTGAAAATCAAATGTCGAAGACATCGGAAAATAACGGGACGGATGAAATAAAATCCTTCGTGACACTTTTGCTCTTGTGACGGCGCCATTTCGATCGATTTTTATGGCAACTGAGTGGCTGAGTTTTCGAGTGAACACATCCGTACGACGAGTTACAGCTGAACTTTGTGAGCACCCCTTTTTTTTCCTTTATTTTCTATCATTGTTCTCGGGGATTAAGTGTATTTTTTTTCTTCACATTTCTGGGAATATCGTGAGAATTAATGGGAGGGGAATTTAACTAAAAGTGGCATTAAAACACCTGAGAAAATTCCGAGAAAAACGAGAGATACTACACTATAAAAAAAGCTATTCTGCTGTGAAATTTTCTCATCTTATCCCAAGGACTATTGAAGGAAAATAACTTTTTTCATATTATTTTTCATCGGAAATTTTTCCAGCACCACTATCAGCTATAAACTTCCATTACTTCCCAAGATAATTCAATTCTTCGAAAAAAGAACGTCTTATCTTCAAATAATTTTCTTGATGGTATTTACCAAATTTATTTGAAAATTAATAAGACTCAAGCAAAAACCGTGTGAATTCTATTAATTCAGCAACTTTTTTTGGAAATGGAGCATGGGCTCTTTCTCTCGGTTGTAATTGAACGAGAGTGGTCCGCAGACCGGAATGAAACGTTAATTATACAGATGTTATGTATACCAGTGGTTGAATCTACATAGAGTAACATTTGTAACAGTAAAAGCACGTTAGAAACGTCTCATTTTGGAATAATGCCAAGTAGTACATGTGATAAGGGTTTTGTGCAGCATTTACATAAGAAATTAGAAATATTTCATTTGATTAAGAAAAAGAAGAGGAAAATTCGAGGATTGAGTAGACCGAAGGCAATACAACGTTGTTTACCGGTAGCTAGTTTGGATGAAGGAGGTAAGCAATTCCTCGAAACTGCGGATTTGTTCACGTGGAATTCATTGGGGCCGAGTAGTTAGAGGAAGCATGAGGGAAAAGACCGGAATTATGCAGATTGGGTTATAGATCTGGTCGTCATCTTCTGCAATTCGATTTACCCACGAATCTACTAAGAAAAATCCTCCGTTTTCTTTTTCCTCATCCTCGCTCTCCATCATTTTATTTCCTCCAATTTCTCATATTTTTTTTCTTTGCTCCACCTCGATTCCGTTAAAAATCAGCATTAATTCCAACGTTATTTTTGTTATCGATGAGAGAATCAAGGAGAAATAGGAGAAAAGAAAATCTGCAAGGTTTTAAGAAAAATCTAATTCATTGAGACGTGATGAAAATTTACTCTAGCCAATGTAAATGTGTCTGGATCTAAGAAAATTTTTTATTCAACATTGGCAAATGAATGAGATGGTACTGAGGCAAGAAAATGAGCTTTATACCAAATTTGCATTCTCGTTACTTCGTAAAATTCCACTCCTAGACTCTGGTTTTACACTCTGATGATTTAAATCGAGTATTTCCATGTTTCAAGTTATTTTTTCTATCTCTCTTTTTTGTTGCAGGGTTTTTACTGCTTTTTTTTCATTTTCTTCCTCTAGCCTGGAGTTCTGTTTCTCATTTTACTTCTCTACAGTGATGCAGACCATCCGTTATTTCCGGAGGGCGAAGAGAGGGCTTTTTCATGCGAATAAGGCGGCTGAGCGGATCGGTGAAACGAGGCAAAGAAAAGAGGTGCACTTTTGGTGTGAATGCTACTTTCCATTGGGATCAACTCTTTGTTGCTTCCTTTTTTCTTGTCGATGACGCGCGTTCTTCCTCTTATTTTTACTACGTGGAACTTTCTAGGCTAATTAAAAAGGAGAAAACTAGTTTGTCAAAGACAAATATTGAATACTGTTACGTGGCTTTCAAGCGCTTATCCACACGTGAGGATTAATCTTGCACAAGCGGAAACTTCGATTAAAATTTAAGGGCTATGAAAATTCATAGCTGTTGTGTGAAGCATGAATCCATTTAAATCCCAATGAATTAAATTGAATTATTATTTGAGAATTCGATAAATAAAATGATAAGTCACACGATATGCTACCACCTTGGCTCGAATATATCCATACATAATGCTCCATAAGGATGATATATCAGCTGTAGGGAAGGAAGAAGGGTAGACCACCCAGGGTTTGATTCACGGCCCTCGAAATTCCACGTTTTTTTCCCCTGAAAACAACCCCTTTTTAATTGTTATTTATTTACCCAACAGAGAAAATAGTGAGACTATGATTTATATCGTCGCCGTCGTTTTCCTGTATGTGTGTGTATGTGTGTGCATCAGTGGATACGGAAACATGGAAGATCAGATTAAACTCCCTTTTCCTTTTCGAGACAGCTCAGATTCATCTCAGAAGATTTATATAGTTTCGGAATAGAGTTATTCTACGCGTCTTTTGTCCGATCCCTAATAAAAGCATCAAGCTATAATATTGTTGTAACAGATGAAAACAGGGTAATATGAATTCACTGTACCGAAATAGACGCGCGTCAAAAATCACGGAGAATCGTTTTTTTCGATTCATGAAGTTCGATAAAGTTCAACGATTAATTTTTTCATTCCGTTATGAAAGTACCAAAATGACATCAATAAAGTTAACATCAATAGCCAATAGTAAGTTGCATCTGAGCAGCGTGTAGTCTCAGGGGATATTTTCCAGCTCGTTGAAGCCATTCCCATGGAGTCTCGATATAGAGATCCGATATTAAACGAACATTGATACAACTTCCGTGAAATGGCCCTTGAATATTTTTTTATTTCACAATTTACATTGTAATAAAATCGTTGGAGAAATGAAATATTCATGTCCCTAAAATATTCATTTTTCCCGTCCACTATTTCTAAGCTCTTTGCTTTCTCATTTTAATCCAAACAAATTTAAAACCTTGGTAATTTCATGGAGTGAGAATTTTCGTACTCTGTGGTCAAACCAAATATGGCCATTCTCACCCCCTCACTACCTTTGGGGGAATGGTAAGCAAGTGACCCAGATTTTCCAGGATTTTATCATTGAATTTGCAATTTTATTGCATTGCGCCGGTACCGTGAATTTTTATAGCCCCGTGGTCCCATCACTATCTCGAAAAGCATTATCACTACACTATTTACGTCATGAATATAAAAAAAACGCACTTGGGAGCAGAAAATATACGATATTTACGATGGATTGGTAGTTCTATCATCTGATAAATCACTCACGACCTGAGTTTATCCAATAAGAGTGGATTCAAGGATATAGGGATGGATAATATCGCGGAGAAACCCTCGAGTGATATCATATCGTTGAATCTCTGTGCGTTTGAATTTTCCACAATACCCAATGTCCGTTCGAAGTTTCTCAAGGATATATCCTAATCCATTACGTTTCCAAATGGATCTGAGTGATTTAATCCATTAAACTGTAGCCGCATTGAGATTTGAATAAACGATAAATCATCGGAATTTACTCATGAATTATCGATTTCGAGCTATTGAATTTTGTGGGTATTTCAAGGGGTTTTTTGGTCTAGTTCAAACCATTGGAATCATACGAGTGCAGTCACGCGCGATGCCACGCGCGACTGAGTTCCTAGAATGCAGCAGCCCTTCAAAATATGAATTGCTAGGGGAAAGCGTCAATTTTCTACATTTTCAACAATAAAAGAGTAGTTCACAGGAAGAAAAATGACTCGAAGCTCCCGTTTTCAGGCTTCTCTGAGCTAGAAACCGTGTTAGAAGAACAACTAAGAACAATTGATCAACTAAAGTTAATATATGTAAATATATTTGATGATATGGACACTGTTTAAATAAATTGGAAATTCAATACGAATATGTACAAATTGTGAGACGACAATTTTAATTCTAGTTAAGACAGAATCCTTTGAATTTCATTTTTCATGGAAGATTCAAGAACGACATAATTTTCAAGATCCAATAAGCGCTGGAAATTTAACGGGTTACCTGGATTTTCAAATATAAATAAAAAAATTGAATAATATATGAACTCGAATTTTCTATCATCCGAAAATTCGATACAACAGGACCTTGAATTCCCATAAATTTCCTGAAATCTCATTCAGTCACTGAATAATCCACTTAAATGTATAAAAAAATTATAATTTGTCTCTTATTTTAATATTTTTCCACTGAATTTCAAATAATTATTTTCTAGCCTTGTGGTGTTTTCCCCCAAAAAATTGATACTCCTTATATTAAAACACAGTGCTACTCATTTCTTCTTAAACCGACGAAACGACCCCACAAACCATCCACCTACGCTCCAAACACCCCTTCTTTCTACAGAATCAATTCTCTTCAAAGAAATCCCACCTGGAAAATTCCCATAAACCTAATTATTCCTGAGACTTGCAAAACAATCTGCATTTGATTTTCGAATCAACTCAACCGCTCCAAAAAAATCTCAATCACAAGAACAACCCCTCACTCTTCATCTGCATAAAAAAATAAAACTTTACAGTTGATACAAAACTCTGTCATAACAATTCTCCCATCATTGCAGTCATCGACGTCACATTGTATATTATCAATCGAGGTTAACTTTCCATTCCGAAGTTTTCGGTTCCGGGACAGCTGGTCCTGTTACCAAAATTCAATCTGCTACATCGGCTGTGGCATTGTGTACTTCCTCCATCTCCATCCCTATATTTTTTTCCTCTCTCTTTCTCTCTTCTCCCTCGTCTCCATCCTTTTTCCGTCCAACACTCACGTGTCTGTGTGTCACCTCTTGGAACTCACGGAAATTCAATAGACATCACTACGAGACTAGTACTTGAAACTCTCTGGGCTTTTCCAAAACTCAATTTCTAACCGTCTTTGATATATCTCATGACACGTACAAACACCTCGAGTATTTTGCGGGATAGACGAGGCCTCTACCACAGGAAGCCGACAGGTACCATATGGTTTGTACGTATAAAACATGGCTGTGGGTATGAGCTTTTTCGAAGTTTCGGGATGACAAGAGGTGACAGTTACCGTTGGGAAATCATTGAGGGGTTAAAACTCTGGGGGTAGACGATAGCCACGTGTCAACTGCGTATCAACAGTGTCTCGCAAAAAAAATCAGTGACATTCTCACTCTGATTTACTGCCACAAGTCTCCCCGCAACTGATTTATCGTGGGTTTGATTTGAAATCGAATTGAAAATGAATAAAAACAAGAAAATTCAGAGCAGAATCGAAATTGGAAGAATACAGAGGAATTAGCCTCGATGAAGCCGGAGGGTGATTGCAACGCGTCAATCCACGTAATTCACGCTCTGTCATTCTACGCTTGTTGGAATAATTAATCCGCAAATTTTCGTGAATTTAGTAATTTTGTTTTGGCCACTGCCAATGCACTATGAGTGAATAATATATTCTTTTTGCAAATTAGTCTGTCTCAATAATCAGCAATTATTGAATTATTGAATAATAATAGAACAAATTATTTTTTTAATGCAAAATGGGGGATTACTTCGATCTCAGGCTTTGATGAACAATGCATCGACATTCTATCTGATTCGAATCAATGATACTCTTGTGCATCATCCGAACTAAATGATTAAAATGGAATAGAGAGCGACTGAGAAAAAGCGTTAGTAAAATTATTTGAATTTAGCACCGAAAATGTGAGCGCGGAAAATTCAATGATTCAACACTTTTTTTTGAAGCCCTCACACGCGATAATTCTTACGGTAAATTTTAAAAGGACTAAAATTTCACTCGCCACTGGTCCGATATGAATGAAATTGAATTTTCTCTCTCACGTGACAATAATAGTTTCAACGTTTCGTTGACGCTTTTTCCCTTTGGGCGATTTTTTTCCTCAGCACATGTCGCTCATTCTACGAAAGTCCAATGCGTATGTATGTGTCGGTCACTCTCGAAAATTTAATAATCCAGAATTATATAATAACATAGAAAGCACTGAGTTTTTCTAAAATTTCATGAGAGAAAGAATATGAGATAAAATGAAAATAACAAGAACAATTGGATAAACATTGGATGACTGGAAGAAAATAAATGAAATAATAATACTTTGATATTTTGTGGTAAATGGAAAGAAATATTGGTCGCATGAGGAAAGAAATTGTTGAGATGATTGAATCAACATTGATTTAATTTTTTCGATAAATTGAAGGAATTTATGTGAATTGAGTATGAGAGGAAAATGGGCGATGAATTCTTTAGAAGTACCGTCTGAGTGCCCTTCATCTTTCTCAATGAATTTCCACTCTTGTTTGAAATTGGGAAAATTATTTTTCAACGATACAAGATTTTAATTACTCGCGTCCTACTAGTGTATCAATGAAGTATCGCTTACAACTTCTGTGCGCATCCAGCTGCAGTTAATTGCATTCCACATGGTTCGTTAGGGACGATGTTAATTAACACTGTTGAGAAGCCATTTATATAAGTATGAGGCATTATTTTAAGGAAATTCTTTGGTTCTGCGAATTTTTCGAATCTGAAAAAAATATATTTATAGAAAGAAATTCGGTAATGTGGGCATTTTGATGAAACGGTTCAACATACAATTTTTTCAATGATTGCATTGAAAAGCTGAGAAAATTTGAGGGGAAAATCATGCACCGCAATTCATTTTTGGAATTTTTTTGGAAAATCGAAGGGATTCTCTTCTCGATTCTCCAAATTTCTCAGTTTTTCGTGAATATTTTTGGTTTTAATTATCGTAAAATTTGACCCCTTTTCCCATCGATTTAGGTAATTTTTAATTAATTTGTACTGATTGTTGATAAAGTTATAAACTTTTCAATAAAATCAACGAAAGGATTCTATCGCATACTCTCACTCATTCCAAAAAAAATTTATTGACTAGAACATTCAAATTTCAACTAATATTCATTATGTTTACTTTACCCACCTTCTCTTGTACTTATAAATTACATTCTCATTTCTCATATAGTCCCCTGTGTTGAATTCTAACCCAGTTCTACCCTTTGAAAACCGTCAACCACACAACCAGAAATAAGTGATGTATTATTCAAATTAGTAGTAACAGTGAAACTCTGATAAATATGATGGAAGACAAGTTTTTGAATAATTCCGAATGACTCAACCACGGGGATGTAGTTTAAGGAATGTAAATTCTTGGCAACATTATGGCTCAGAATGAAGTGAACATGTATTCAAGAAGTTGGAGTTAATCCAATTTATTTAACTATCTTGTCAGTATGATTTAAGATTTTTTTTACCTTCTTTTCTTCCCCCATAAAGTTCGCAATAATTCAAAACTTTTATTATTTTCACTGTTGCAGTTGTGTGCGGCGTTGGAGCGGATATAGCTTATCATCGACACGTCATGGGTTATTACGTTACGTGAGGATAATTCAACATGCACTTGTAAATCGAATCACGCACTATCACCAAAATATCATTTTTCCATCACTAACTGAATTTTCAAAATTATTTTCCACATAATTCAATTTCAATGAAATGAAAACATTTCTGTTTATTCTTTCGCAAATATCTTTGAAACGCGCAGTTCCACGAAAATTTGTGGAGAGACCGTTTTGCAGCACAATAAATTTCCTACAGAAAGACCCCTTCACGGATTTTCCTAAATCTCGTTGTTTCCGAGCTATTACACAAAATAAAGGATCCATAACTTTTGTACTCATTTTCCTTCACTTGTTTTATTAATGAGGTGTGAGCAGAATTTAATAGTCAAAATGGTGATTGAATTTTTTGGGGTCGCCATTATTAAACAAATTCCCAACTTCAATTTATAAAAATTCGCTTCGCTCTTAATTTGATAATTAATTAATATTCAACCAAAAAAGAAAGAAAATTACTTGATTAGCTTGAAATTTATGTCATCAGACAAAATTATGTGACAACACTGCGGAGTTGCTGTAGGCAACGTTGCCAAACCTCATCTTACCTATACCGCTCTTATAAATTGAGGACTGAAGCAAAAGTTTAGCTCTAATTATTAAAATAATTTCATTGTCTTTGAAGAATTATAGACTTATCATCATATCCTTAAACCATTCAAATTTATCCATTTGATTTTTTATTCATCGAAGTTGAATTATCGATGACGAGTAAAATGGAAGAAGTCAAATCAGAATCGTCAGATGACAAATCATTTTTCGATTTTCACAAAATATTCTTCTTGACGATCAAGAAATTTCAAATCTTAGTTGGGAAATAGTTTCAACCATAAATTCGCTCGAGGCTCCTCAATAATTTTTTATTTCGCACATTCGCCGCGAAATTCCGCTCAATTACATGAATTGTCATATAAACCACTCCTTCTCATCTGATTTCCATCGATTTCATTACAAAACTTTCATGACAAACTCAATAAACCCCAGAAGAACGCAAACATGATTCAACATTTTGCATTAGTTTGCACACTTGATTCTGTATCATATATAACATCATCCTCTTCCGTTTCAGAGTGGCTTCAGCCCTGATTTTCTTCCTCGAGATTACCTGGGCCATCACGATGTTCGTGCAGATTTGTCTCAGGTACGTGACAAGCATTTATATTTGTAACTTGCTTTATACGAAAATGCATCCAACTATAGAGGAACTAGGATTCATGAAAATGGGATCATAAAAGACTCTAGACATTCTCACTCTGCAATTGTCGACGAGAATAAAACTTTTTTGCATTCCAACTCGTCTTTCTTTACGTTTGATTTTTCATGATTCCCTTTGACTTTAAAAAAAAAATCGTGGAGTTCATTAGACACTCAATTTACAATTGAAAAAAGTCCTTCTGAGGTTTCCTTCAGGAAATGGTTTTTTCAATTTACTCGTGACGTAATTGAATTGTTTCTTCTGTTGAGAATTTCATGATATTCGATTGATTCCAATCAATTCTTACAATACAGAGACGGAAATTTTGAAATATTCAAACGTTTATGCCGCCGTGTCTTGATTCAATGAATCTGGAAATTCATGGAAAAAAATTCTACAAAGAACTTGAATATTCAGGAATTTCGAGCATGACACAGAAATCTTTTATCAAAGAAGTGATTTTTCGCTGACTAAACAGACGAGAACATAGGAAATATTAATAAATGGATTTTTTTCTGACTTATGAATTTTTCAGTGGGATATTAATTTAATAGTATATTAAATCACGAAACCAAAGTATTAAACTACAAGCGGGGTAGAAACCGAGGCCACAAAATGAAAGCACATTGCCAACCTCTCTTATTCCAATCTCCGTTTCAATTTTTTTTTCTTCTCTTTTCCGCTACAATTTTTTTCCACGTTCAGGAGATTGTGGTTAGTATGGGGGAAAAAAAAAAAATGTAACGTAGATTGAAATCCTGTGAAATTAATTTTATTTCCTGCGATTTTTTTCTGCAGGTAGGAACTCAGTTGCGGATGTGAAAAAGCCCGAAAATCGCATTAACATCCAATATTCCGTAAATATTCTGAAATCCGGTTAGAGTTGCGAGAATTCATGAAAAAAGCTTTTTGTAGCTGATGAAATTTTCTGTAAAAACAGTTTCTTGATATTTTTTCCTAAACCTAACCGTTCTGAAGATATTTGCAAATGAATCGACGAGAAAAAAATCGACTTTTCTTTTCTTAAGGATTTCCAAGTACTTCGGCAGTGTTTTTTTTCTTTAAATCTAAAAAAGTATTCTGAATCTAATAACCAAAAGAAAATCCAAGATATCCAATTAAAAAAAGGAAATATTCCACATATTTGGCTTCATATAATCCCACGTCCGCACATCTTCTTCATTCTATTCTCCAACAATTATCATTTTCTCATCATTAAAAAAAAATTGAGAATTTCGTGCATTACTTTTTATCCGTTCTCCTCCAATTTTTAATTAAAAAAATTCACTCACGTAAGAATATGTTGAGTGATGAATTTAAATTCTCTCCTTCGTTCATTCCACTGAAAATTCATTTGTGAACTAACGAGAATATGAAGCCAAAATTATATATCTCTGTTTTCAGAAATGACGAGTCTCCTTGTTTACACTGTTGGTCGTCTGTGTTAATGGTAACCAGAGGCTGGCACAGAGCATTGTTTTACCTACCTCTGGCCTGTATTTTGGCTTGGAAACCGCACAACTTGTGGCTGTCCTTTGTTGCTGGTAAGAGACATACAAAGAAGCGAAAGAAAGCAAAACGGGCAAAACTGTCTATGCAAATAAAAATAAATTAAACGATGGTACATCTGGCGATCCTTAATTTCCATGCAGCTTCTTCTCCTCTATTCTCAGAGGATAAATTAAATAAATAAAGTTCATTTGAGGAAAAATAGTGTAGAAGCTGTATTAATGGCTCGCTAATTAATAATTACAATTATTTATCACTTTTTTATTCTTTCAGCTGGTCTCTTGACTGTTTTATCTCTACTTCATATTATATCCAGTGCATTGAGCAAACGTGGTACTACGAGAACTAGTGGTGATTCGATGGGAGAGAGCCTTTTGAACACGAGACCAGAAGCTTATGATCGATTCGAAGAAGTCTTGGTAATTTAATTTTTTCTTCAAGTATTAAATTTTGAATGAAATTCTGATGCAGTCGACAATTTTCATTGATAGAGGAGATAAAAGATAAAAGTGTTCTGCGAATATCAGTGGAGCGAGTGAACTTGTGAAGAATTTCGAGGACTACCAAAACGACAGTTAATTGCATTTTATGTGACCCCTGATGTTAATTGATAAATAATTGGAATTCGGTCTTTCTAGTCACTGCTTCATACTGATAAATTAATTCAAATCAGATTAATTGGCATCGACGTTTCGACTCCAATGTGGAATCATCCTTAGGATGCAATTTATTCATTAATAGATCTACACAGAAATAGACGACGAAAGGGAAATGAATGGATAAATAAAAAAATACCAAGGTTTTATCATTATGTCAAAGGATAATCAGAATAGAAAATAATGAATAAATAAATTGAATACCTTAAATTTGTAATGGAACACGTTAGATTCTATCGTTAATTCATCATTTTGGGATAATTTTTGGGATTCAAAATTTTCGACGGAGAAAATTTATAAGAAAATTACGTTCAGTTTGAAGGAGAATGAGTATAATTCGTGATAAGTGCTTGAATTTTTTACGGAGATATTAAATTTTTCTCACTCATTCCCCATTAATCTACACTTAATTTAATTCATTAATTTTTTCCATTGAAAAAACCCTCTGAGCGTCGTGCCACTTTGTTGCCTTATTGCTTCAACTACAAATTCAAAACTCATGAGAAAATAATTGAAGAAAAATTGGAATTTGTTAATTGAACTATGTAAAAACTTGTATTTAAATTTCATTGGTTGCTAAATTGAAGAAATTTTAAACGGAGAAAGTTACGAAATAAGAAAGAATAAGAAAATTACGTTCAGTTTACAGAGGAATGAGTGGAAGTTCGTGATAACTCCATAAAAAATAATACAAATTAATCTTTTCTTTATTTTTGAATAACTGGACGGACCACAAGAGACGTGCTCGAATTTTTCACGGAGATATTAAATTTTTTCGCTCATTCCCCATTAATTCGATTCATTAATTTTTTCCATTAAAAAAACCCTATGCGCGTGGCGCTAGGTTTTACCTTATTTCCCTAACTACAAATTAAAAACACATGAGAAGAAATTTAAAAAAAATCGAATTTGTTAATTGAAGTAGGGGAAGGTGGGATAAAATGGACACTCGAATTGAACGGTTCGAGATATAGATTTTCTGATAATTCCATTGGAAAGCTGAGGAAATTTTACTAAAAATACATGTGTAAAAATTTATTTTTTTGATATTTCAGAAAATTGGAATTTTTGGTCAAAATTTGAAGAGGTCCCCCTTTCCAAAATCTAAAAAAATCACTTTTTTGGGAATATCTCATGTTCTATTGGTCGTAGCGCAAAAACTCAAAAACCAGCGGAAAGGTGAGCTCATTTCCCATCGATTTACGTGGTTCAAATTTTTTTTCCTCGATTTTTCAATTTTTTATAGGTCATTTTGTTAAAATCAGTTTTCGCTCTATATCTACCTGAAAAATCGAAAAAAAAAAATTTGAACTTCGTAAATCGATGGTAAATAAGCTCACCTTTCAGCTGGTTTTTGAGTTTTTACGCTACCACCGATAGAACCTGAGATATTCCGAAAAAAGTGATTTTTTTAGATTTTGGAAAGGGGGACCTCTTCAAATCTTGACCAGAAAACTCGAATTTTCTAAAATATCAAAAAAATTAATTTTTACAAAGT
>JABSMS010071326.1:0-19529 GCA_018902275.1 Aleiodes sp. PSUC_FEM 10030003
TCGATATAAGGTACTTCAACGTTTTTCTTTGATCTTAGTGTTTGCCGCCGCTAGTCCAACTGTCTTTCGACGTACCAGAAAGTATTGTAACGTAATACTTTCAATTAAAGTTATTTTAAGTGCAAAGGATTGTAATAGAAATCTTCTAAAGCCAAAGCTGGATTCCGTGAAAAAAGGTTTGTTCTTTCACCACTTCAACTCTCAGCTCTTGCCGATTAAACTTTATATTTTAGACCATAAATAGTCATTCTAATTATTTAAATCTAATAAGGAGTAGTATTTTCCTCCCAGAGTAACAAAGAAAGACGTAGAAGGATGGGGGGAGGGGGGGGGGGCAGGTACGTCGGAGACTGGCCCCACTACGTGCAACGGCTAACGTAGCTCAATGCTCATTCAACGTAAAAACTGGGATAAATGGACATAACTTCCACTTTCTACGTTAAAAGGCCCTAAACTTATGTTGACTGCATATAGTCACATATACACAGAGGTAAAAGAGTTTGAACGTATCTCAACGCCTGTAAACAGTCGAGATGCGACTAAATTCACTCACGAAATTTCGACTCGGGATACGTTGAAACTCTGTTAACTCTGTGTGGATGTGAATATATGGAGTCGACATAAGTTGAGGGCCTCTTAACGTAGAAAGTGGAAGTTATGTCCATTTATTCCAGTTTTTACGTTGAATGAGCATTGAACAATGTTAGCCGTTGAACGTAGTGCGGCCAGTCTCCGACGTACCTGCCTCCCCCCTCCCATCCATGCAAAATCCCCAAAAACAGAAATGGAGGGGGAAATTAGCGCTCCTCCCACGTTTTTCTTTGTTAGTCTGGGAAGAAAATACTACTCCTTATTAGATTTAAATAATTAGAATGACTTTTTATTGTCTAAAATATAAACTTCAATCGGCAAGAGCTGGGAGTTGAAGTGGTGAAAGAACAATCCTTTTTCACGGAATCAAACTTTGGCTTCAGAAGATTTCTATTACAATCCTTTGCACTTAAAATAACTGAACTTAATGTGGTATGAAAGAATTCAAAATTCTGTGGAAAATATTGTTGAAGCACTTCTATATTCCAAGAGCAAGCAGCGAACACATCTAGCTTCGAGTGAAGAATGACCAGCAGACCCGATTGTACTGACGTTTTAGCCTTCCGCTTACCCTGTAAAGCAGTGATTTCCATTGCTGGTTGTTTTCTCGTATACCTGCTTCTCAGCAAACTCCTTTTCCCCAAACCTTTCTTCACTTTTTCCCAATGCCTCGTCTGGTCCCTAAATTTTCTGACCAAGTTGTCCTTTTCTCCCCTTTTTATGATTTTCAGTACTCTAATCTCCAAAACTCTCTAGGTTCCTGTTGCTATTTTGAACTACGTTAAACTTCGATGAAAGAAGGTAGAGGTTAACGTAGCTCAGCGTAACTCAACGTTGGGAAACAGTATTACGCTGCAATACTTTCTGGTACGACGAAAGACAGTTGAACTAGCGGCGGCAAACATTAAGATCAAAGAAAAACGTTGGAGTACCTTATATCGACGTCGAAAAATTTCGACTCGGGAACGCTCCAATATTGGTCCAGTATTAGCTAAATACGGCTGTCCATATCCGGAAGCTCGGCACCAATAATGGTCATTTTTTCTTTCCGTTCTAATTAATCCAGTGAAATATTGCCAGATGATGTTAAGGGCTGTATGGCTATAGAAAGCAATAGAAGAGCGTAAAACAAACTTTCTGCATCTTCAAACCTCACTTCGCTGGGTTAGAAACGTAGTTCTTTTCTCTCTCGAAACAAAAAATATTGTTGGCTTCACGAAAGGAAAATGGAAACTCCGACTAAAAATTTGGCACCTTCCGCTCGGGATGCACATTTTTGTCGAAATTGCCTTTTGTTCTTTCTCGGTACATAATATACTGCTGTAGCACCAATAACTAAAAGAAATTGATTGATCGGAAGAAAAATTACGGCATCAAATAATTTCAAAGAAAAACAAAAAAAACTTTCCCCACTTCTCGCATAGACAGAGGCTGCGAGGAAGGCAGTTTAGTTAGTAATCAGAGTCAATGTTTGGATGAGGTTAAAATCGTTGGTCCGTTCCGGTGATTCTGGTTTTACGTTAACCAGTGAATGTTGTACCAAGTGGGATAAAATTTGTCCCTAGGGAAACACTCTTACTCGTAGCCACAAACTTTATAAACTGGAGTGAGTGCTTCCAAAGGAGGCAAGAGTGCTAGTAGAAATGGTGAAGTAGGAGGGGATGAAGAGCAGTTTGCGCGTAACTCTCTTTAACCTCACACCTTTTGTTCGAGAGTAACGTGGTCCACCACTCATTTACCCTCTTCTTCTACCTCCACTAACGTCATCAATTTTCTTGCACCTACTCTTGGTAACCAGCATTGCTAGGTACCTGGCACTTCCGTCAGACTACAGTGGATTGCAGTTACTCAGAGAAAAGTCCACCGGGTGCAACCTACAGAATACTAAATACCATTTGGCGAAATTCTTCACATTCCTTTTTTTCTCTTCGTTTTCTTTCTTTTTTTTCAATACTATTGGAGTCGAAGGGTCGTTCAAATCCCACAACTCTCAATACTGCAGTCTCTCTACTATTGGTGATATTTTATTCGCAAACTGGGCAATGCAAACAAATAAATGAAATTCTCGCTTCCGCAGTCGTTATTTTGACTTATTGACCTTTTATTTAACGGTTCACTTGACTCTATCATGTGGAAATTATTCTATATTTGGCTTTTTCCGTTATTATTCTGTTTTTTTCTCTTCATAACCTACCGATGGCTTTTTTAGTTTTCATTCAGGGTTAAATCTATGCAAATGGCCGCGTAATTGGGACGAATTGAATTTTTCCTCGTAAAGTTATTCATTGAATAAATAAGTTTTTATAATGCAGATGAGCAGGGTGTGAGGGTTTTGTTGGTTTTCTGATTGGCTGGAGATTTTTCTGTAGAGTTTCTCGATAGTGGACTGATCAATTCGTTCTCACACAATTTACATTTGATATTCCTGAAGGGCAATGATTTAAGGAGACGAGTTTGAAAGTTGAATAAATAAAATTATCGACAAAAAATTCACGATATAACTGCAATTAAATTTTCTGCACTCTTTTCCATCGAATGAAAAATAAAAATTGATTTTTTGCTAGTAAAAATGGATGCTTCTATTTGTAACAGCGCTCTGGAATGGCACTCTCGCGTGCAACAGCATGCGTCGATCTCCAGGGTATAGTAAAATTCAAATTGATGACTGAGGAATTCAAAAAAATTTTTTTTTTAATTTCATTGCACATTTGAAAGTCATTCTACATGTACTCGAACTTTTTTTACACGACAATCTACTTTATGTACTCTGATGAAAAAAAAAGAAATATCGTTGAAAGGTTTATGTTTGACGGAAAAGTTTGAAACATTGGTTGGTCCCACGTGGCTATGTTCAATATGTTATTCTTCAAGATTTCTCCAAAGACTTTATTAAACACCACTGGTTCACTCGAGAGAAAACTTTTTAACTTGATTCTTTATTTTTTCTTTTTCTCTTTTTTTTTTTATTTTTATTTCTCCTTGATAGCTATTTCGTTAAGAAGTTTTCTGTAAGAGCAGAGACATCTTCTCGGTTGTGTATCCCCATGGTGGTTTCACCGTAACTGCTTTTATCGTCAGGTGAAATATCCTTTAATGTTATTTCACTTTTTTTCGCCCTCTCTTCCTCACTCGTTCTCTCACCCATCTCCAGTGTCAATAAAACAGTGTTATTCTTCCTGTCTTCACTGAGAAAGTACGAGCAGAAATATTTTTTTTACTTTTCCACAGTTTTTTTTTGGCATTCATCAATTAATTAATTCTGTAAGTTATTTACGGTTGAGAATTTTGGTTTGGTTATTGATGAATAATTTGAAATTTTAATTCGGCATTTTAATTAAAATTTAATGCAATTATAGAAATTTACAATCACGTTCTTTGACTTTTTTTTCTCTTGAATGTTACGATATAATTCAATGTAATTTCATTAGTGAGAAGTTCGTGATAATTTTCATGAATTTCATGCAATTTAAACAAGTTGATGAATTAATTAAATTAATTAATTTATGTGGATAAATTTGTGAGGATAATTGAAATAATATTTTAATTGGATGTAACACATTCGCATAAATGTTTCAGGAATTGTCTTCATTTGTCAAGAATAAAACTCTTGAGGTTTGTGTTATTAAAAATTTCTTTAGAATGTGAGTCAAGTGCTCAGTACTTCAATTAACATTCCTATTATATTGTATGAAAGAATCTTGTGGAATTCCGCTTTCTCTTATGACTGAAAAAAAAATCATGAAGATAACTCAATGAGATGAGACGTGAGAATCAGAGGAATCGATAGTTTCATAATCTATAGTAAAATATAAGGGAAAACTCTCAAAAATAACAGATACAGACAAAAATATTAGAATTTCTCGAAATTTTATAGATATTCGATACAGATCCCCTGTGAATTGCAGATCTATCTCTCATATTTGAATCCTTTCTCTTATATTTCTTGGGAAGAAGTAAAAATTTTGTTTTAATGACTCGTCATCACGGGGAAAATTATTTACCACACCCTACTGAAATTTTTTCTTCTAATGCTACGGAGGAATTTACTGGATCCTTCTGCAATGAATTGCTCCCTAAGGCAGGGAAAATCTATTTTTGGAGGAATGTCAATCAATGGCGTTTGTTTCACGATCAATACCTTCTTCCGATCACCTCTCTCATTGAAAGCTCTAATTTTTCGCCCCAAACAATCGAATCAAAAATATCTCAACTGTTTCCGGAAATATTGGATGACAACTGATCGCGATTGAAATTGTCTTATCTACATTTTTTATTCATAATAGCGATTCTATTCGAATGATTTTACCTCAAATTTTGAACGTTTCTGGATATTTCTGTTGCAGAAATGATAGCTGAGCTGTCTGTTCGAATCAAATATTAATTCAAGATTCAACTTCATCGAATATGCAGCCACTCCTGCTCTTGGTAAGTCCCTAATAACTCGTATAGGATTCCCATTATTATGAATATCTCGAATCCACACGCGATGAAAAAATTTTCGTAATATTCCCTCATTTTAGGATTTCATGTAAGAATGACGACGTTCAAAAAAAGTTCTCTTTCCAAAAAATTATTAATTCAGTGAAATATAACTTTTTGAATCTTAAAAACACAATATGTTGTTCACTAATTCAATAAGGGCCTATGGAACTATTCAATATGTCGGTAATTCTCAATATTTGTTCATTCGATCACTTGTATCTGGGGAATGTTCTCCGTTCGAACAATAAGCGTTTCACCCTATTAGTGAATTTGAGAAAAATTTTCAATGCCCCCCCCCCCCCGTGTACGGACCAGTGCTCTGAGGAATTAACGTAGTTGCCTCACGATCGTCCGGTTAAAAAGTTTCAGCTCAAAGGCCTCACTCTATGTACCGATAATTTAGAAATGTGTGCCTATATATTTTCGACCTTACTGTACCACAATACCAAGTCTCCTATATATCGTCGCCCTAGAATCAAAACAGCGTAAGTGCCATTTTTCAAAAATCTACAAAAATTCAATCTACGTTTATTTTTTCATAAGAATACTAACTTACGCCCTTTTTCATTCGGCAAGAAAAAATGGCACTTACGCCTTTTTGATTCTAAGGGGACGATATGAATACAGACATACTGTGACACATCGGTTCCACAAGGCCATCTTGATGCCCCCTCCACTGAAAATATCCCTCGAAATACGTTTTGATTACTAATTAGTTATGAAAACTATGTACCAAACAATTTCCATTTTTTTAAGAATAATTCTACACATATAGTTCTAATAAGTGTGCGTTTTTCATAAATATTGTAATATTCCTTCACTACGAAAGAAAATAAAACTCGTCATTTTCCCATGCTTCTATACGGCCTGTACAAAACAGGTCATTTTTAATTGCAATTATCTCAAGTTCGGTGTGCGACATTATCTTCAAATTTTAATATTAGATGTATTATGCACTTAATTATTTATAGTCTAATTTTCAAGCAAGTCTTAATATTTGTTAGTCGTGAGACAACTACCTTAAATAGATAAAACGTACTAAGTGTGAGTTAATGGCTGAAAGAAATGTCTCAGAAAGTATCTTAAAATCACAGGCAAGACACAAAAATGACGCCTGATGTCGGAAATTTCATAAAGACATATAGTTGGGCTTCTTATGAAAATTTCAGCCCCTCCATGTGTTCGCCCAAAAAAAACATATTTTGTGTCCGTTGAGAAATTTCAGACGTTTTTGGATGGGTGACCATCCAAATGGGTGACCATGGGCTCAGACTATTTTGAAAACTATGGTCCGAATTCTTTTTTTTTTTTATTCTATTCGTTTTGGGAAAATTAGAATAACTCGAATGATGGGTAATTTTGAAGTAAATGATTACGGAAGGAATCAATTAGAAATGCGAATTTCCCGTGAAACCGCAATGCGAAGGGAGGGGATCGAGGTATCGCGCCACTACCCGTTCAAGGTACGCTCAAATACCTCGTAAGGGTCAATGTAAATCAACTCAATACCTCAAAAGTACGCCAAAGTTCGTGAATCTCTATGAGAATGCTTTAACGTAAGTCAGCGTAGCTCCGATCTATTGAAGTTTTTCTACGTTGAAAGTGTCTTGAAAATTTCGACTCGGGTCGTGATTCATTACAAATTTTTCAATTCGACTCGCCTGAATCTTCAAAAATAAATTACTATAAGAAAAGCTCCGTTCTCAACTTTGATTTTGAATTTGACATATCGGATAATATTTTTCTTTTCTATGCTTTGCTTTGGGTTGCAATGCAGGTTATTGTAACCTTAAGAACAACCACCAAAGTGGTTAAATGGCCGCAAACGATCAAAATATTTTTCCGATTTGATCGGATTCTCCTAAATTTCTTTCATCGTTCGATTCAGCCTATTCTCTGATTGCTCTCTCCAAGTGAAATTGGAACCTCTACAGAGGTCAATTATCCATTTGAAATTATAATCTATAACAGCTCTTGTATATGCAATATTTTATTCACTTTTTATCTCAGTAATTTTACGATATCGTCACGATTTATTTCCCGTCTTTCCTTATTCATACTAAAAGAATGAAACGATTTGCAGAATATGAAAAAATTACTTCTTCCACATCGACATGACATCCTTATCTTCAATCTTCCTTGACAAAAAATTATGAAAAAAAAATCCTATTCCGCTTAAATTTCAAGATATTCTAGAAAAATTGAACTCGTCACATCTCATCTTTCCGCTCGACAAATTTTTTCGATTCCGTTTGCAGCAAGGAAATTATCTCCAAAAGTGAAGGGAATTTTTAGAATCAACGTGAGCAAATAAATTGAATCTCCAGTACTCTCCAAAACTCTTTTATTTACCCAAGAAAATGCGAGTTCATGCTAAAGAAAATTGTATTGAAAAAAAATGTAGAAAAAAAGAATTCCGCATTTGAGATGAAGAATCTCAAGGATTGAGAGGATTCCATTTTGCCTCGGAGATGGAAAAAACCATAAAACAGAAATTCGTAATAGTATTTGTGTATTTGTGCGAATGAGAGTCGAAAAAAAAGGAATTTGGCAGCATCAGAAGAGAGAGGAAGAATAAACATGGTAACAAAGTGTAGTGGGTTCGATAAAAGTCCATGATGTTCTGGTATGTACGTAGAATTGGGTAGAAAGGGGACACGCGCGCGGATAGTAGTAGAGTATCGACCTACCCCCTAGACAGTATAGTTGGGGTGAAAAAGCGATGGGGGGGATAGTGGTGGGCTTGTGTGTCGTTGAGAGGCAGCCGTCGTGGCGCCTAAAAGAGCGCGCTCCGAGACGCCCACTGAGGGAATACTGGTTACATCATCCGATACGGGACGCAAGGGAGATGACTTGAATATCTACGTCACGATTCACTTCATTTCAGCTGGGTGAAACGTTGGAATTGACGGTTTTTCTTGGCATACAATTCTTCATCAGCTTATTCCACTTTTTAGTCATTAGAAGAAATAAGAAAAAAATTATGAGAATAAGAAACATCGTTTAGAACAAGTTAATTTCGTGATACCAGTAATAAATGTAATTTGTAATCGTTTGTTAGGACGTTTCGCGTCATAAACACAACTAACTGCCGACTTATTCAAATGAGAAGCTCTGCGCGCGTATCTCTGCTCAAATTGTTCCACGCGAAACATTCTTGCTGTGGCCCTTTTTTTTTGAAATATTGGCTTCACGATGTAGAGCCCATTTCTGATGGTAGCCGCAGTAAAATCCCTACTTCGAGACATAAATTTACAAAATTGCCTGTATAACATGACAGGAAAATCGTTTCAGTTTTGTCTGTTGACAAATTCTCTGTAGGGCAGAGTTTGGAATTTACGAAAGTATCCAACGTGTGGAGCATATCAAGCAGTACTTAAGAATGTTGATTTTTTTAAGTTTTCCTTTGGCAATCATTAGCTTAAATTCAGTGAAGATAAAGTTGTTGCGTAATTCAAAGTTTCGAGTCAGTTGGGAATTTTATGTTTAGTAATGGAGGAGGAGGAGAAGGGAATGATAAGTCTGAAGTAATATGTAGATGATTTTTTTGAAAGTACATGAAGTCCTTGAAGAAAAAAGTCCCTTGAGAATTTTCTATGAAGCCAATGATTTAAAAGCTATCTGCGAGTGAATCTCCAACGAATTTTTCGACCCATCTTTCTTCACTTTGCTATCGATTTGTCCGAAAATAACTATGTTCCTTAATTGTTTGAAAAACATTTAGAAAGGATTAGTAAAAGTGAATAACAGCAAAGAAAACTGACCGAATATAAATTTTCATCGTATGTTTAAAGATCAATATTTTGCCACTAAAAATCAGTGATAAATTTCGACTATTTTTTTTCGATGGAAAATCACAGAAAAATGTTCTCATCTGATCATATCTTAATCTCAAAACTTCCTTATCTGCCCTGAAAAGATTCATCATCAATATATGGAACAGCTTCCCATATTGCTCCAGAATTTCCTCCATTGTATCAAACTTTACACTAAAGTTCCATACAAAATATCACAAGATATATGTCTAAGTAATATCACTCAACGATCGTAACACATTCAATAGCCACCAGTAAATTTTTATCTCTTCGTCCTAGAAAATGCAGCGGTCAAAAGCCGACCCCTCCACCTGCATCAACAATATACGGAAAAATACAGATTTATGCTAACATTGTCTGCCTCTATCTGTGCCGTAACTCCTTGAAAACGATCACTCTTTTCATTCGCAAAACTATCACGAGGAATTTAGAGAAAAACCGTAAAATCTTTAGCTCGCATTATTTTCGTTTCAATTGTTCACATTTCTTTTATCAGATAAACTCAGAATAATTCCTCGATGTACAGTATTCGACAGAAGTGGGAATTGGGACAAGAGCCAAAATTTTCCTATACCTCTCTCTCACATTTGTCTTTACCAATGCCAAAAATCCCACACCCTCTACTCGTTCATATTTTTCCTTTTTCTAACTGCCTCCATCTCCTTCCCTTTCCATCTCACACTATGAATACACATACATTGATATCGTATACTAGTGAATGTAGTCTGGCGCCAGAATGGCTGTATCTACTGGGGCGCTCACAATTCGAATAAGACTAGAGAGTATGAGTGAAAGAGAGAGAGAAAGAGCGAGAGAGAGACACAATTAGGTCGATATTCAAACGGCAGGGTGCGAGAGAGACAGATAAAGTTATGAAAAGAGAGGGAACAATTTGAAAAGAGAAAATTCAGAGTGAAATGAGGAATATAAAGGAAAAAAAGTAGGAGTGAATAAAAGAAGTAGAAAAAAATTCTCAGGTCATCCAGTGAGATGAGAATGAAATATGATGTTCGTGCTTGGTGAGAGAAGTCGGGTATAATAAAGCCGATGGAAATCCTATCGAATATCATTGGCTTAGAAGCAGAAATGAGATTAGATGGCGTATCATATCGCATAATTCCATCTGCATTTGATATTAAAAATTTCACCATAAAATTGGGGAATAAATCCATTTGAGAGGTAATGAAGTTGGGGTTCTTTGCATAATTATAGGTTTATTGAAAAAATGAAGGAAATTTTGCAAATACTACAATTTCAAGAACCATACGAATATAAAGATAATGGAATTATTCTGGGAATGGTGACTTTAAATATAGTGACTATCTCCACAACATACGAAGACTGTACATTTAATTTCGCAACGCTTATCAATGTTTGTGAATCAAACAGTAATAATGTTTAAAAGTAACAGTATTTTCAGATCTTCATTGCGAGGATAAATATTGACAATTTAATTTCATAACCGTTCGCCGTTTTAAATTCAAGGTTGTTCCCGAAAATCTGAGTAAAAGTAAATCATTCGCAATATTCGTTTCATTACGATTAAGCATTCAAAGTTGGGGATATAGCGTAGGGAATTTCAGTATTTTACAACTGTAAATATTAAGGGTTTCATGGTTTTAGGATAGTTCGATCGCATTGAAATATTTGGAAGTTCAAATATTTCCATATTTAGTTGATTTCGAGAGAATTGGTGACTATTCTAGAATTTTTGAATTTTTATTCTTGATAGAGCGGAGAGATAAATTTTTTCTGTTACTATAATTACCTCTCAGTGATTATTGTGTTAAATTTGCGAGAATTACCCATATCTTCATTTTCTCCTTCTATTTCTGTTCGATTAAGTGTCAAATAAATGTACCCTCAGGAGGACTCTGGATTCAAAAATTTTCTACCAAATCGCTAATCATTTCTAGAGTTTCTCTTTATTCTTTTTATCCTGATCAAGCAACAACCAACAAAGGCCTTATTCAATTATTATTGGCTGTAGACTTAAGGATGTATTGTCGCTATTCGCCATTTTTCATAATTTTTCTGAGAATTCTTACAAACCATTAATCTAAATGATGCGTAGAAATATAACGTTCGACAGTGACATCATTATTTATTGACTCGCAAAGTTTCATTAGCGTACATTCATTTTTTTTGCGGTTTCGCTATGTTTTATAAAAATTTGCAAAACATTAGAAAGGAAGCAGAAAAATGGGGGTACGGTAATGAAACTTTGCAAATTTAATAGACAATAATGCTACTGGAAAACGTTATCTTTTTACGCATCAATCAGATTAACGGTTTGTAAGAAATCTACCAATAATGATGCAAACGGACGAATAGCGGCAATACATCCTTAACTCACACGTTCCGAAGATAACTACAATGTAATCTAATCGACATTTTCACGATTTGTAACCCTGCGACAGTCACACACTGATCGCATCAAACAAGCGCACGTGTACGCTTCAATATAATATCTTCGAATAAATGACAAAATGATGAAAATTATTGAAAATAATTTAAATTTCATTGGGCCTTTGTAGTAAATCAAGTCTCGCGTCATCGAACATTTAATCGGCCTACGTGTTCAGGGATATATGGCTGTCCGCGGTATTTCCCAATGTAGAGTAGCGGCGGAGGGGAAAGGTAGTGGAAATTGTGTAGACGCAGAGCCTCGAGTTATATCGCGTGCAGCGGGAAGGTGCTACTGACAGGACACCCAACTGGGCGCGCACGTTACATTCAAAACGTATATAAGCTTTCTGGTAGGATGAGTTGATGCCTGCGGAATTGGCAGTGCCTGCGGCATCACACTGCCACATATCAAAATATGGATTCACTCTGTTTCTCATTTCCATTTATTCACATTAAAATTTCATTCGTAAATTGGTTGATTCCATCATACAATTAATAATGTGACTTTTCCTATTCAACTTCCGCGCAATTTTTACGAATCGTTGAAATAAAATCGCATTTTTGTTAAACACAATTCGACAAAGCTTACCACCAAAATATGAGGTTTCTCGAAACTATCTCGAAGTCGTTCACGTATCCTTCAGTAGATTATATCGATTTAATCGAGCGGTACCAGTCGCCGGCTTCGTAGAGTGTTCTCCCTAGTTTCCAGTAAATTTTTCAGTTCTCGTCACGTAAACGTCATGAGCAAGCGTCTCCCTTTAACCGCTTAGAAACAAAATTTACCATCTTTTGATGGGCGCTCACTAAATTGCTTACGACAATGTACATTATTACCATTTTATTAGTACAATTGTAGGAAGACAGTAATTGGAATTGTGACAATCTTTTTTGGTGGAATTAGAACGCGGAAAAGAAGCTAAAGGTTGTGGAGATCGTTGAGCTTTCGGGAGTTCTTTAGTGATTGAAGATATTTTCCGGTTGCCAGCATTTTTTTAAATAATTATTCATTCAAAAGGGAGTTACCAAGATTCGATCAGTCATTCAATTCAATTTCAGTATTTATCTACTCCTGAAAACGAATTAAATATCGCAAACCGTGGGTAGTTCGAAACTCTTCAATGTTGTTGAGAGTCACTCCATGAAAGTTTTGAATGTTCATTCATTAGGCAATTCATTCAAGTGGTGCTAGTACAAATAAAATCAAAGTATTGCACGGCAACGAAGAATTTCACTCTGTCATTTGTTTTGATCGAATATTCCGGAATCTAAGGAAGATGAAAAAAATTTTGGGCAGATATTTGGTGCAGCTTTAAAATTTTCTCAACGAAGAAAGTCATACACTGTTACAAAAAAATTGGAATTTCATCGACAATCTGATGGTAATTTTCATGAGCGTGACGTTTAATGTGTCTTGTGATCGGAAGATGCTTAAACATATTCAAGTTTTAGGTAAAATTCAAGGGCATTCATGAGCCTCAAGTAGAAGCAAAAGCTGAAATTTCATCATTTTCCTGAATTTTCAAATGAACATGAATATTGAGAACCAATATGGATAAAAAAAAATTATTTTTCCCTGAATTTTTCTTGATTAACAGAATTTTCACGGAATGATCGAATTGACATTTACAACTTCCATTAATATTCAACTGAATACGAATATTGAGAACCAAAATAAGACAAAATTTCATATTTTTCCCTGAATTTTCATAGAATAGTTTAACTGAAAGTTACAAGTTTCCTTGTTTTTTTTAGTGAAATAATGTGAAAATCAATGGAGAACTTGAATTTTCAATAACGAGATTCCCTGAATTTTTAGTCAGAATATGACTTGTTTGGAATTTCCGGTATTTGACACGGGAAATTCAGACAAATTTCTCAACAGTTTTACGAAAATTTCACAATCTCAATGATTTTTCGAAAAAAACTCTGTAACGACTGATGACCACGTTACAGTTCAACTCTAGATCTCAAAAGGCTGTGCAGAGAAAGGAGGCTTGATTCTAGACCAACAGCTCATTTCGATCAAGTCTTTCTCATCCCATAGAGCCGCAAAATCGGTTTGAATCAAGCTTTCTCTGGGTTGAATCAAGTCTCAAATAAGAGGTTTAAATCAAGAATACAAATAGTCTTGAAACACGCTGAATTTCGTCTTGAATCGAGACATTTCCCTCGAACTGCAACGTAACGTTTTCACACTTCACTGCTGAATTGTTGAAGCCAATCACGGATTTCCTGGGAAAAATTCTTAGTTTAAATAACCTAACTATTCTATTTACCCTCCAAAAAGACGTGTAAAACGTTCAAAAAAAGGCGCAATACAGTTCGAAAAGAGATCAAAGCTCTCACTCCATCTCTTTTAACTTCACCGCAAGCTTCTTTGCCGATGTTTTTTTTTCAAAACGACAACAACGAATGCACGATTTCAGCACAAGTTACGAGATTGGACGGCGCCTTGGCGCCTGTGGATTTATTCCTATCTCACATCCCCTCCCCCCCCCGCTCTTCCCTCTCACTCGTTCACTTTTCTCGATATCTGCTCGTCTTTATTCAACTTTCCGAGCTCGTAAACTCACAATCCATACTATTTTCTGGTCTTCGTAAGAAATTCCTCCAATCTATCCTCCTTAAATTTTATTCCCATGAATTTTCACGATAGAAAATTCTATTCATAAAAAGTTGAAGAGTTTGTTTGATAAGAACTAAATGCGATCAATTAATTCTAGTGAGAAAGTTTTGAGATTTTTTATTGGAATATTCGGTAATTTTTCTTTTTCCTTCCTTTCAGCAATTTAAAAGAGATGAAAGAATAATTGTGATTGTGTACGATCAGATAATCCGATTAATTAAGAAATAGATAAGAGGATTTGTATAGAGTGGAGAAGTCTATCATTCGGTTAATTAATGATTTATTGAGGTAGAGGAATACAATGGCGCAGATGAGAGAGTTAACTTGCCTCAACGATTTCTGAGACGGAATTATTGGAGGCTTAAGAGAGTCGAAAATAAGATGAAGAAAAAACAAGAACGAAGGTCAGAGGGATGAAAGTGGGCAGACGGTGGAAAAAGTATTCTGTGATATTAATGGAAGCCGATATTTTTTTCAGTGTAAGAGTCACAGACACTTGGAGAAAGCTCGTAGAATAGCGTATTTTGAATGTGAGAAATGAACCATGAATATTCTCGAGCGTATTTCTACAGATACAGCTCTCAGATGAATTCGAATTCATTTTAATTATTTACCTCACAATCTATCTTACGTACACATTCAACGTAGTATATGCAAGTGACCTCAAATGATGACGTTATTCTCCGAACTTCGATCTTTCACGATATGCATTTGTACGGAATGAATTGTCAATTGAATTTCTCGTATTTGCGATGATTGTATTTTTTTAATGGATTCATCTTTATTTAGATGCAACAAATCGTTGGATATTTCAGTAGATGAGCGAATGGAAAAAAGGACGCTTAACGGTTGCACCTAAAATTATTGACCACAATGGTTTTCGAAAGAATTGACATCTTCAACTTGTTGAAGAATCTGAATATTCAATGAATTTTCATTTTACAAATATTGTGATAGAAGTAATTCAGCCGCATATTTTAATTTGTATGCGCAATGAGATTGAATTGAAATTGAAATTGAATGAGGTTATTTATTATTTTCCGGATAATAATTTGAATGCATAGAACGAATTCGCGATGCATTAAGAATTGAAATATCGAAACGACTAATTTCATATCGAAACGGTGAAATGAGAGACTCTATTTTATATTTACAACTAACTGAAAGCCCAGCTTTTTTAAATCCAAAACTGAATGATAATTCTGATATTAATTTTTAAACTTTGCGAGTTACTATTAAAAACTATGCCTTTAGTTAAATGAAAAGTAATTAAGTATATTTATGTCATGGATTTATGTCATATAACTATCCTTTCGTGACACTACATAGACTCTATGTCATAGAGGAAAGAAAAGACATGTATGAATATTAAGGAATATTGCACTTTTTTTGCGAAAAGAATTCTTTTATCAAAATAATGGTTGATAACACATCTGGACATGACCAAGAAACATTACTTTGAATTTCCAGCCTAGACGTGGAGTTGTCTTTTGGTAGAGTGTACGACAAAAATTTACTAATTGCTTCCAAGTAATATCATATCAAAAAATCTTTTGACTGAGAATTATTTTCAAACTCATCTTGACTAACACAATAATGAGTCAATAGGAGCGCAATAATATAAATAATTTTTGGAACACTCACGCCAATTCTGATTAATCAATTGGTTTTCAGAAAGCCAGAACAAAGATGAAATTCACAATATATAAGATATGAGCATTGGCCTGAGACAAATTGTAAAGGCAAATTTCATGATTTTTTTTGCGTCAATTGACGTTGGAAATTCCAACGCCAAAAAGGTGAGTTATATACATTTGCGTCGCATTTGACCTTTTAAGACGCCCAAGTATTTCGAAGCGCGCGGATTGTAACTGAACGTCAAACATCTCAATACATGTTTTTCATTGATTTCCGTCTCAATTGTATCATTGAGAATCACCTATGATGATCATAATTCGAATCTCATCAAAACGAAGTAAATAAAAAAAAAGGATTCGATCCGATATTTCGCGAAATAGTTCCAAGCGGTCACCCATTCAAGTACTGACTGTGCCCATGGCATCAAAATGGACCACAAGTAGGAACGTTTTGAGCAAAATTTCAATTTTGTTTTCTTATCGAAATTTCCATTTTTTCAAAATTTCGAAAATATCGACTTTTTCAAAAATTTTAAAATATTGACTTTTTCAAAATTAAAAAAATTTTGATTTTCAAGATATTTGAAAAGTAGACGTTTTCAAAATTCAGAAAATTTAGACAA
The DNA here is from genome assembly GCA_018902275.1 of Aleiodes sp. PSUC_FEM 10030003. Lineage (NCBI taxonomy): Eukaryota > Metazoa > Arthropoda > Insecta > Hymenoptera > Braconidae > Aleiodes > Aleiodes sp. PSUC_FEM 10030003. The sequence continues at coordinate 16,187 of JABSMS010071326.1, forward strand.
AATTTGGGAAATTCCAGCATACAAGGTTTCCAAATTTCAGTTTCAAAAATTTCTTCATTTGTTTCTTTTCAATTCAATTTTCTTTACACAACTTTTTTCAAAATTTGGATTTTTTTCCCTAAAAATTTGATGTTTTTTTACCGCCTCTTTTCTCTTCCTTTTTTCAATAGTACTATTTGACGAAATTCTATTTTGAAGTTTTTTTTAAAGGGTCTATTTTGCCCCAGCTTATTTCATGAAATTCATTTTTTTGATTACATTTTTATAATTCGATGAAGGAAGCACTCCTGATTAATGAGTTTTTATATTTTCTCCTACTTGAGAGGAAAAGATTACGGGATTTTATTTTCTTTCAAATGAAAAGAGAGAAAAAATGAAAGACAAAGAAAGATGATATGAAAATTCAACGTATTGTAGGCGTAGATCAACGTCAAATTCTCTGGCGTTTGAATACTCACAACGTACGTCGAGATTCCGGCGGCAAAGGTAACATCAAAGTGTTACGTTATCCGGTGGTTTAGCGCTGTGAGTATATTCAATGATTCATACGCGGTAGGTTCGGGTTCGATTCCCGCCAGTGACACTGGTGAGATCTAACCAGGACAAACAGTTTTGATCAGTCGCAAAATCCGTCTTAATAAAGCTGTCAAAAACGCGACATTAAATGGCTGAAAAAAAAAGTATTACGTTCAATGACAAAAAGCGCAAAACGCGCAGAAAAATTTCGACTCGGGGTGAACAAAAGATTGAGGAAATCAAATTATTATGATCGTTCTGCCATTTGAAAAAATGACATGGTGGAACAAAAAAATTCCATCATGATATTTTAATATAGTAATATTACGACATGCAATACTTTTGGTGATTTTCTGACGTGTCATATGCTAATTCAGTAATATTTTAACAGGTTATCTTTCTGAACTCCGACATATTCTCTAGAATTTCCAAATGAAATCAATTTACTTTGTTTGAATCAATCGCCACTTCATTTCTTTTGCCATTTCTCATTCGAATGGACTTGATGCTCCATGCTCTAATGTGCATTACGAGTAGTTAATTCGAGAATGACTCCTTCACTAAATAATTCATTGCATATACCTTTCAGATTAACAGTATGGCATTGTCATGCATAATTACTACCATCACAATGTTCACTTGACAGATTCTACGTTGAGACAGTGATCTGCTCCTTAGTTAAGATCGTCTATATCCATTCTGAAGATATATAATATTCCAGTGTACTTATTAAAGTCATGGTAGTCATGGAGATAAGTCATCTATAGAGGGGATTCAGTGACTGTGTTTACTCTGCTAAATGGAAGAGAGAGGAATTCCGTGAGCTCGCAAATATTATCAAATACTTCTGAGTATCCCAAAATGCCACTGAAGAATTTTCAGATGAAGTGCCGGGACTAAAAAACTGTTGACACGTGAATCAAGAAAATTGTTTCACTACGAATGCAGGGATTTCTCAAGTTATTAAATTAGATTTCTTTGTCAAATTCAAAGTGAAACGTTTAAGATATTTCGTGGAATATTTTGGAAAGCTCGAGAAAAATGATCAAATATATGTCATAAAATTGAAACACAGTCCAAGCCCGTTATAAGTAACTTCCCCTATGGCGCTTTCGATCTCGCATAGGGAGCTCTCTATTCTGTTCGGGTGTTCAAGTTTCATACGCTCGCTATAAGCAACACTATATGCAATGCGTTCATATACGTTCAATGACATAATCATTATACACTGAGGAATCGATTCGGTTGACTGTAATGCGCCTCGTTAACCGGTTAACGAATAGTTTAGTGGTAAGTAAACTAATATTCTTCAATAGTTAACGAATCGCTTTTGTTGACAGCTTCGGTTAGTAAAAATGCACAATTACTCCAGGGCTATCGAATAATGTATTGTGTGAAAGAAAAGAGTATTCCTTGTGCGGAGGAAGTAAAACTATTATCTCAGTTAAGATAATGTATACAATCGAAGTTGGCAGATCGATGACGTCTCGAAAGGTGAAGTTAGTTGAAATTTCATGAAAAAAAAACAGGTTACGAGGAATTCAGTAAAGCGTAGGGTTTCTCATTGAAGGTGTGCTGTAAGGTAGATGGACATTATTTTGTTTACACCTGTCATTCACAGGTATTTAGAAATTCAAAAAAAAGAATATGAGAATATCTGCAAATACGCAGGCGCGTGGCATCAATCATCGCGCGGCTCAAGCAAGCATTTGTTATCTGTTAACGAATGCTTATTTGAACCAACCACGTGAAATTTTTCCGTACAACTTAGTCTGTGAGTCAACATTTAAGAAATCCATTTGTCAGTGTAATATAAACAATAATGTATCGTTACCATATATAATTCCGCATATGCGTAATAACATCAATCAAGTTGTTGACGAAGGTGAATAACTTATCATGAGTGAGCATGCGTTCATATGTATAGTTAAAATTACAAGTTAGATTATATCGTCGTCCTCGAAACAAAAAGGCGTAAGTGCCATTTTACAAAAATCTACAAAAATTGAATCTAAATTCATTTTTTCATAAGAATACTCACTTACACCCTCTTATTATTCAGCGAGAAAAAATGGTACTTACGCCCTTTTAATTCTAGGGCGACGATCTAGTACAAATGTAAAAAAACATGGATTTTTCCACTACATGGAATTATGCCTGGATGTTAAACATCACGAAATCTTATGATGATAAACGAAAACGATTAGACGTGTGTTGCGAGAGCACAAATGCGCGTGCGAATGTCACGCTATCTCTTTCTCTTCCTTCATTCCACGCTCTCCTCCTTCTTTCTTCTTGCCAGTCTTAATGTTAACTACGTGAAATCTAAAAAATTGCGATGAGAGAACACAATGAATTATCATTCATGTTGTATTTATTTACCGAATCCTAGGATATAAAACACCAGATTTGAATTTTTCATTTCAAGTTTTCAAACTTTTTCACAAAAGTGCGCTTTATCTATCGGTATATCAGTAATCAGTCAAATATATTTGTAAATATAGGATAATTCCGGGTGGGATGGCCACATTTTTTTTAAAACTCCAGAAATCAGAGATAAATTCGAATTTCGCACGCAACCAAAAGACAGTCGTTGAATTAGACGGTTAACTTTGAAATTTCATGGGTTTTTAATTTTTTAGTTTTTTTTTCTAACGACAATGTAATTATTTATAAAAAAAGTGGTTTTGGCCATCTCATCCACACACTATGGGTGAGATGGCCAAATTTTTCAGGGAAACGGAAATCGATTATTAATCAAATTAATCGCAGTAAAAAAAAACTTTTTTTTTTTGGTTCGCTAGAGGAATGCATAAACTATAATTCC
>JABSMS010071337.1:0-19523 GCA_018902275.1 Aleiodes sp. PSUC_FEM 10030003
TGAATAGCTTCTTACTTCATTCACTGCAAAAACTAATGTTTGACAGATGCTGAAAAAATTAAATAAAAATTCGTGCTTAACTCTTTTTATCATTTATTTAATCCAATTTGTCATTGTTTCATTTTTCAATGACTGAATCATTGAAAAATGTCTTAATTTCAAACATAAAAAACAACTGAATTTCCGTAACGTAATTTTTCAGATACAAACTAATGTTTTACAACTTTTTAAAACATCGGTCAAACATTACTTTTTGCAGTGTTCATCCTGATTTTATTATAAAATTCGTTTTCTCTGTTTATTTATCTTGATTCTCATTTTCACGGATCCATTTAACCGCCCATCGCATTCATCTCCATCACATGGCACTAAGCACGGCTGAAAGAGATGAGGTGGACCCAACTCTCAGTGCTGTACGATCAAGTTTCAACAGTACTATGTTCTCTCTCTCTCTTTCCCCCAGCTGTCCATCTCTTTGTGGTCTCTCAGCAACATTCTCTCAACTGAATTCCAAAGGATACCTCTAGGCTTACCACCTTCGTTGCATTACAAACCTAGTCGGGAAACCAACGGGTACAATTGTTGACCATTGCCCGGTTGAATTTCTGAGTAGTTCTAATTTTCAAATTTGCATTTACGTTTCGAATGTTACACACTTGGCATCAGCAATCAACAATGTACTGCGTTACAACCGTACTTACTTTCCATTAATTTCAAGTGATACAGTTTATCTTAAACTCACTATTGAACTTTAATAGAATCATTCAAGTAAATCATTCTTCGAGATATTGCTGTCACGAAAGGAATGAAAACCAAATTATAACTTCGCGATAACTTCATTGGTAATATTTTTGAAATGTATTATGGAACTTTTGGTAGTAATTTCAAATGTAATATCACGGAATATTTTCGATCAATTTCGAAGCACGAAGGCCATTCCGAATATGTTTGTGACGTATTCGTTGATCAACTCTCAACAAAAATCAAAATCAAAGTATTGAGAATGAAGAAAAAAAAAATAATAATGACAATGTTATTATGAAGTAATTATTATTCGTGAACGATTAATGGCATAAAAATTTCGGAAAATTAATCAGATAATTAATAATTTTTTCAACGTTTCACGATTCTTCAACACTTGAATTTTATGACTTGCAATTTCTTTGAGCTTTCGTTGAAACCAAACTGTGGATTCATCCCATTAAAATGCTTGACTGATGTTTCTATTTCATTGAGAAGAAGAGACAACGAATAGATAGGAAAGGGGTTGGAGTGAGAAAATTCCTTTCAAATGAATGAAGAAGGTACAAACTTTGATAGAGATGTAAAAACACATTTTCTCGAAAATTGCGAAATTGATAAAGTAATAATTACAGAGAGAAGGGGTCGAAGAATACGAGTGATATGATGGAATACGTTTGTTACGTCTGAGCGATTGCGGAGATGTATATGCAAGTGAGTTCGGGAGGACACTCGAAGATAAAAGTAACAAGATATGAAAAGAAATGGGAATTCATATCCCATAAAGTAGAGGGTTGGGTGGAAATCGTGCATCCCGGAATAAAAACTCAAGTTGTGAAGAGGAAAAATAGAATAAAATCAAAGACGTGTCCCCAAGGCATTTCAAATTAACGAGGCCAAATAATCGTGGATGTCTACGACAAAAGGTGTACGATCAGAGATTCTCGTTACAATAGATAAAACCATCGGAGATAAACATTCAGCCCGAAGGAAACTCAAGTCAATAGATGAAAGGAGAGAAGAAGAAAGTTTTAAAAAAGCGGAAAAATAAAGAAAGATATTGGAAAAACTGGTGAATGTGAGGAAGGTAAATGAGCGAAAAAATGTCGATGCCATGTCCAAGGTCTTCGATGGATCGAGTGCGATCAGTGGCCTCATTTTCCAAGGTACATGCTGGATAGACAGTAGCCGGGAGGGCTCTTCGTGCTTTTCCAATGTTTTACTGGTCTAGCTCTGAATAAATCACTAGGAAAAAACGTTGATACAGAACCAAACGATGCTGCAATAAAAAAACAGTCATGCAAAAAAGATGAGTCAAATAAATTTGAAAAAAAACGCTTGATTTGATATTCAAGTTTCTGGTTGCGAAGGAGAAAAATAATTATAAAGGAACTGAAATGACGTTAAAGGTGAACGAAGAAAGTATCCATGCGAGAAAGGCAGGTGGCTGGTTCTTGCGGTTTCTTTCTCCCCACTTCACTGATCTTCAAACGAGAATATGATCTCGTCAGAGAATTGCTTCGCAGCAGCTGCTCGTATCTGGTGGCAGCATCCAATTGTTAAGAGGCTGTTGGCGAAAAAAGTACGCCGGAGATTATATCTTCATCAATAAAAATTTTAAACGCGAAAAAATGGAATTTCCACCTTATCTAATTATCTACATCATTCATTTGCATTATTATTAATGTCACTTTTCCGTAGTTATCAGTTTTAAGCGCCTCATTTAATTAGTTAACTCCTCCAATAAAAAATCCGAATATTCAAATTATAAAATTCATGAAACAAAATCAATTTTTAAATTTAGATTTTATTTTCGACAGAATATTCGGATTAATTAACATGCTGCATACGAAAGTAATCGAATCATGTGCAAAACAGATTTTTGTAAGGCTCAATTGCCTCCAGTAGAAGTGGCGGAAACTCAGAATTTCGAAAATACAATCGCCGTTGGTTGCTTTAGTTAAATACAATTACCTTCAAGTAACATGCTGGATGCATACGTTAATACTGTATGTTATATTACTACACAGAAGTTGTGAACTCTCTTTGCAGGTATAATGTTAATGAAATGACTTAGTATATAATACAATGTGTTGAGAATTGGAGGATCCTTAGTGCTTTTAGCACAAAGGAAACGACTGGATGGCCCGTCAGTAGTTACCTACAATATACGTTCGCAAAGTGAATTATTATATTCCTTCTAGAGCTAGATACTATCTGTTTCTGTATTTCCTTGAACATTTATGGAACGATGAACATGATCTTACACTACTTAGAATTGATTAAAATATCTTCAAGGGATTCTTTGATGGAATTCTCGATATTGCACAAAGAGAAGACTCGAAATTTCTGTGACTTTAATTCGCTCCAGTTAGTTTTCAGGCAGTGACAACTGTGGGGCGAAACGATGTTTCATTTTTATGAGTATTAATGAAGCAATCAGCTGCATCATGTAGTACTGATCATTCTTTGTGGAAATCATTATTCTTCTATTTTTAGAGTGCAGTTAAATTTTTTGTCTTGTTGTATAAGAACAATTAACAAAAAAGATAGCTTTCATTAATACAATTTCGTACAACAAGCCAGTTGTCTACTACATACAGTGATACTTTCAGTATAAAATATTTCCACCAAAAATTGTACAACATAAATTAGAGGGAAATTTTATTCGATGGAGGGTGCCAAGAGTGTATACGGAATTCCGGATACGATTTGTACCATTTGGCGTAGGAAATTGGGTAGACGCGTGTGCTTTATTTCATCGTGTGTCAGAAATTGCGCACAATTGGTCTATGCGAGTGAGCTACATAGAGTTTCTCCCTTATTCCTCTTCTCACTGCTATGCATGTGCACAATGCGTTTCCCTTCTGAGCATTCATCGGTTTCCAATGATTCTGGTCTTCAAACAAGCATCGATAAGATACGAGACGCGTCCGGAATTTAATTATTGACCGCCGAACAACAGCCGACCAAGTTAAGGGCATAACCTCCCAATACCGAGTGCTTCGACGCACCAAGGCGGTTTAGCCTCATACCTACTCAACTCCGTGATTTATAGTCTCAGGCATGTCCTTTGTGAACGATTGATACCCAACCCATCTCTATTCGCATCTCACTTCCTGTCCTTTATCGTCATAAAGTTCTTGGCCTGTGAGTTATTCAAAGTCCAATTATGTCTTTAATTACATTCTTTGTAACTTAGAGCAGCCAATTGGTGAATTTCAGGCATTTTGAAATTGAGAATCCATGGTTCATAACGCGCTTCATAGCAACTTCCCTCGTGAAGGGAATCAATGTTCCAGTATTGGGCACCTGAATTGCAATTATAAGCGGAATACTAACGCCTCGACTTTGAAGATGATTTCGAATTCCTGAAAATCACCCCGAAATATCATGTACTAAAATGTCGATTTTAAATTACTTAAATTACTCTAATTCACCCTATTTTACCCTAAATTACCTTAAATTATCTTAAATTACCCTAAATTACCCTCATTTACCCTAATTGACCCTAGTTTACCCTGAATTACCCTAAATTACCCTGAATCACCCTAATTTACCCTAAATTACTCAAAATACCTTAAATGAACCTGAATTACTCTGAATTACCTCTGATTATCCTAAGTCATCGTAAATTGACGCGTGTATGACTCACTTTTGGTTTTAAATCCTCAATCTCCGAGGTGAGCAATTTATTAGCTTCAGTATTACGTGATGTGTAATAATATGCTTTGTTTTGCGATGTATTTACGCGTGATCGTACCTAATATTCATTCTAATCCGACGATAAACAATTGAAATGAGCAAATGAATTATTAATTAGTAATTAATGATAAATTAATTGCACGATTGTATCTTTATGAATTTATTCATTACATTAATGAGATTCTAGAAATATTCGATATTTTTGCCGTTGATTTTTTCATCTTTCATATTTCTTCATTAGATATTTTTGATTAGAAATTTAGAATGAAACCGTTTTTTTTCGTGAGTATCGAATTTTCAATAATTTATGAATTACGAAATGTTTTTAATCGTTCATCCATTGAATGTTTTCCTCTAAGCATTTCCATCATTCAAAAACAAATATTACGGTCCAGCAAATAATCGTATATCTTCAAATCATTAAATTTAATTTTCCCCAATTATTTAAAGCTCATAAAACTGTTTCCATCGATTTATTCAAGCGCCCTCGATAATACTCAATGTAAGAGCTATTTTTCTCTCTCTTTTTCCATGATTTCCGAGCAAATCCTTCATCGCAAGTGGGACATTTATAGGTTATGAAAGGGACATTTATTGAAACGCCAGATTCCCTTCATCCTCTGCATTAGTGACTTTTCTCTTTATAGCATCATCCATGTTTCAATTGACATGAAAAATATGTGAGGAAAATCCGAAATCTCGTAATACGAAGGCAGCTGAATGTAATTAACTCAAATTGATCCATTCTCGTTATCCGTTTCATGTAATGTTAAATTTAATTCTGCATTTATTACCGAAGCACCGAGGTGGTTACATCTTCATGTTCATGAATTCAAATTTTATTCAGTACTGTGTCGTCTCCGGAAATCCCTGTATAAATGAACAATCCCCCTGTTATTTCGAGGCTACAATCATTCAAAATTCAAAAGAAAAAAAGTGAAAAACAACGATAGCCATGATTCTCACCTGCTTTAAGGAAATAGAAATTAGTCTGAATAGTTCATAAATAAATTGCTACTAATTACCATTTGTTGAATGAAAATACTGGATTAGAGAAACTTTTCATCATAATGAAACGTTCAAACTATTTACGACATTTGTTTCGCTGGCTGAAATACTATGACCTGATTTCTTCTGAAAAAAGCTGAGATCAATCAATTCTGGGGGAAACTTATCAATTCAATAATCGTTCAGGTTCAATCAATTTTTCATACGAACAGGAAGCACTAATAAGCGGATTGAATCGAGAAAAAAATTCAATTCCTTATAATCAGCTAATCATTTTACGTCCGTAGTTCGTGGAATTCTTATTCACACTATCTGGTTTGGAGGAGACAAAACAACAAAAACCTTGAATTTTTATTGGAACCGCTCACAGGACGGCGATAAAAAAAAAGTTCTTCCTGTGAATCCAGTTTCTTGAGAATTTCCATTGGTTATTCGATAGTATATGCGAATCTTTGAGATTCTAACGTCACGATTCTGCTTCCGGTCGCGGAAACTCTACGACAAGAGCGGATGATATTGCTACGGAAAGCAAACGTCTCATCTGTATCCATTATTCAATTTTCTCTGCAGGAAAAAGTGCATCGAGTGCGTTCTCGCTTTGAATTCTCGAATTCAATGTTGGTGGCATCACCATTGGTGGAACGGTCTAAATAAACGATGTCACTTTATCTGCATGCGTGCGCGAAGTTTGAGGTGATGTGTCACGTTCGATTTTATTCGAAAAGTGAATCGTCTGAATTTGGTAAATTCTTTCGTTTGAATTTCGAAATTTCCCGAAATTTATTTCTTGAAAATTCATTAAATATGAAAATATTCCAATAAAATTGAAAATTTCATGGCAATTTTCTAATCAAAATTCCATTGAATTATGATTTTTTTTAAACATAAATTTGTTTTCTTTGAAAATGAATCGCGATCATAATACTTAAAATGTAATTGCACGTTAGCTGTTGAATGACTTGCGTGAGACGTTCTTGGAAGAGAACTGCGTGTAACCCTAACGCGGAAATTACCAGGTGAAATATAACCCGAAGAAGGTAACTTTGGAAAACCATTGAAACTCTTAAACGACTTCTCTTAGTCCTTCATTACTCTCACCATCTCAATGGTACATTACTAACATTCGCCAAGTAGTTGTGTTCCTACAGTTTGTCTCACTATTCTTTTATAATTTCTGAGCACGTTCGATGTTCCCTAACGCTTCAAGAATAATGATCCATTTGTTACGGACAGCAGAGAATCGCAAGTAGCGAAAATATCAATTGGTAGTCTCAGTGACAATCGATGCTAAAACAATTTAAAATTCTGAAGATGTGATTTTTCACAGTAAATATTTTGAGGCGCTAGTCAGATTTAAAAAATTATTTTCTCTTTGATGAAATGAGATATTCAATTAGAGTCATTCAGAAGGCATTGAATTCTACCCTTCAGGAACTTTTGTAATTTTTTGGGAATTTTGGGAAGATTTATAGACGATAATATTCTTTTTTTTATCATCCCATGAATTTTCACGTAAAAATTGTGAAATGGTCTTCCAGATGATAAAATGTAGTTTTAGTGACGGAAAAACCAATGAAAAAAAATAATTTCATCGTTTCCAACTAAAAATGGAAAAGCTGAATCAAAATGGCACAAGTGCCATTTCTTAAAAATCTACAAAAATTGAATCTACATTCATGTTTTCATAAGAATACTAACTTACGCCTTTTTATTATTCAGAAAAAAATTTCGCTTACGCCCTTTCGATTCTACGGCAACGATATGCATTAGGAAATACAAATAGTATAATTCAGTGAAATGAGTACGGAGTTTGCTAATTTTCCAAAAAAGAATCCTCCATATTTCACTTGAGTCTCAATTTTCTGCGATATGGATTAAATAATTATCGGAAAAATTGATGAGAAAATGTCTCTTACGTTTATTACCATTCATAGAATAATAGAATATCTGCGAATCGATAAATTGGAATGGCAAACAACAATGAGGGAACGAGTGAAACTCAAGAGTAACCAACGCTAGATAGTCCCCATCGAGTATTCATGCAGCTTTAATTACCGGAACAAAGTTCCTACCCAATTGGAAAAGTTTCGATGATGCCTGCATAACCGATCGAGTACGTTCACGAACAAAATGGCAGGATGGTCCTCAACTTTTATCTCTTTTTATGCTACAGCGAAGCCTATACTCTGATCGACTGGTCTGTCATTGAGAATTCATAGCCGACTATCTTCGCCTAGACGTGATGAATTAAAATTCTCCAGTAACTTTAAATTGGCTTGCAGAAGTGTCGATGCGAGGAAGATTCTACTTATATTGTGCTTAAAATTCTGGATTTTCAATGTTACCTCATTTTCATAGTGTGATGAATATATTACCGGATGGATAGAAGAGGTAAATTGTCTCGCAGGTGGCTCATAAAAATTTTAATTTTACGAATGTCAATTTTAAAAAATGCTATCTTAAGAATTGCTGGAGAAGTTTACTAGTTGTCGAAAGTTTGAAGGAAGAGAATAATCAATGAGATCTTCTGAGGCGGTTTTGAATGTCTCGCCTCAGTTGATAGTGTTTCAAAAGAATATCTAATTATAGTGTGAAAAAATTGGTTTTTCAAAAATTATACATAAACTAGAAAAAAATATTAATTTCCAATATCATTCATCTAATTGTAATTGATAAGCTTTTTGGTGATTAGAACGTTAGCAATCGTCAAAATGTTTTATTGAACATAGAAAGTCGAGCGGCGCTCCATTTAACGTATTATGCGCATGATCAGTTATAACAAAATTAATTCACTGAAAGAGAATAAATCACTTCTTCAATATGGGGAAGTGAAACCACATAAATTCATTCAATGGCGAAAGGATGTCTTAGTCGAAGTCCTGAGTAATCAATCGATGCTGTCAATCGTAATAGCAAAGGGAAGGTAGGCAGTGTCACGCCGAATAGGAGATCGAATTGCACAGCATAACATTAGGGATTCTATTGTCGTGATGCCACCTCAAGCGGCAGTAAGGTGACGCCATTGTCTCATACACAAAATTTCCCCCTGTCCCATTCACTGGCAGAATCTGTTGATTACCAATTATTGAAATGGCAGTTCAAAATCTATCTCGATTAGTCTCCCTTCTTTATCCACCCCCAATAATTTTTATTTGGAGAGGAACTTTCCGGAAATTTATTGATTTTCGTAACTATTGTATCCGCTAGGGCTTACCGAGACATTTAGTTACTGTATCGATTTAAATGCTAAATAAAAAAAACTTTAAGTTGCATCAAGTCCCAAGTCATAATCATAATACATAATAATAATGAGAATTGTTCAATCTTCTCTTGTTCTTTCATGATGAAATTGAAAACTATTCATATGCCGAATGACTTCTTTTTCTTCATTCAGTAGAATCTTCGTTTGGAAAGTGGGTCAACCGCGAATGAAAAGGAAGCATGTCTTACCGAAATAACGTACTATAGGCTTCTATAACGAATGTGTTATCATAGAACAGGGTAGAATGCTCAAAGTCCTTGAAGTTAATAAGCTAGTGAAGGACCATCAAAACTTATTGCTCCTCTCAAGTTGCTCCTTAATTCCTCATTGAAATAGTCCATTTACCATTCTATACTGAATTCAAATTCCCATGCGAAACCTTACTACTCTGCCTCACCTTATTTCGCAATTCCTCCTCATACCCCTTTTACTTCACTTATAGCTCGTACAACTTTCTCAAGTAGCTAGCATCCAAAGTTTATGCTTCGATGATATCCCAATGGTACAAGATATCATCTGTTATTAGAACGTTAATCTGAAATACGTTGGCATTCTGGATAACCATTGCACATTATCCCCTGAGCGGTTTAATATAACTCCATTGTAACGTACAACCATCGAGTTTCTCAAGATGCTGGGAACCAGCGGCTTCCAAGAGTGATCGCAATATCTTCTTTGACGTCAGAAATGTATGAAACGCGGATGTAATAATTCATTTGAACACTTGACCAGAGGATTACTCTTCTTGTAATTCATCCTGGATTGTCCCGATCTTGGCTTTATTGAATTGCTGATTCCCATTTAAATATTAATGCCACATATGTACTCGAGTGTAATTCAATGTGTCTGAATATTCAATTTAAATTCAGGCTGTTCACGGAAATACTCGGAATTGAATCATCAATCACATCTTCGATTGCTAGTTGTCAATTTACCAATGTGCTGTTAGCACTTTGCCGTGCAAACTGTTGAATACCCGTTCAATGAATAAAGTAGTTCGCTAAGTGTATAAGAAAGGGAATATCGATTTTCCAACAGCGAGACAAACTTTGACTCGAAGAGGAGGTCAATATATTTCCCGTTTTTCTATTTATTTAATGGCTTATTTCAGTGTAGCTAAGAAAAGTGACATTTTTTTATATTCCATTAATTCGATACTTCATAATTCATCAATTAACACATGCGAACGATGAGGTAGATAGTAACATCCGGTTAATTTTGAATTCCAATTCCGATATGGGATATCTCGAATTCACGATGGGGAGATATATCAATCTAGGATCAGCTTAAAGTAAAGGGGGGGGGGGAGAAATACTGTTGTAACTAGTAGGTCATTATCGCGAGCTACGAAGAGGAACGATCATGCATGCAAGGAGAAGGAGCTTCTGACTCGCGTGGCTTTTTCACCATTGCGACGATGAAGTTAAAGAACAACAGCTTGGTGCATGTATGAACGTTTATTGTCTCGTAGTGCTCTGTGTCGTTATGTATGAAACGGTCTGGATTGGCGAGCCATGACGACGGCATCCGGTCGCACGCCCTATACACGCACCCATTGGCCCAAACCATTTCGAGATAAATGAAGAGACAAAGAAAGATACGACAATGGGAAAGAATGGAGGAAAAAGTACACATGAGGATTGTTGATAATTTTATTCAAATCAGAGCCTATCGGCCTCATTATATTTCGGATTCCATGTTTGTAGCTGATTCTTGACGGATGAGAATCGGAGTTTCATTAATTCTTTTTTCTGTTATTCCTTCTTATTCATTCTTAATTTTTTCATCTAACTTTAGATCTTGAAGATTCTTGGATATTTAAAGGAATTAATGTCTCGACTTAACTCCACAGTTGTCTAATTGTTTTTACCACGAATTTTAATTGGCCCAAGTTGAATTGCGAGTTAGAAGTTTACAATGAAATTTGCATCTCCATTTCTAACGAAGTTCCTACTCGTTTGGTGTTGTCAACGTCTCCACAAGGCAAATTCGTCTTTTCCCCTAATTCTCATTCTCATTTTCCGTGTAGTACAAATTGAAAATAATTGGGATTGCAAAATCTCAATCAAGCGAGATTTGGTCTATAAATATGTTTTCATGTGAGCAAAATTTTATATGAATGAAAGTTAAATTGACGAGAGAATTGGAAAATACTTTTTTCCTCAAGTGCTTTTTGAAGTTCGCTCAAGTGACTAATAGTATGAGCTTGAGGTAAACACCGTGAAATCGAAGGGTCCTTGCGAATAGTTGAAAAAAAAATTATTTTCATCGAGAACTACTCGGAATATAAATATATACACATCTACACACGACTATGAAATTTTCAGACAAATCGATTTTATTCTATCACCAGTTTTTTGCAAATATCTCTGAAAATAATGGAGATACGCCCGTTTCACCCTAATGCTTTTTTATAGAAAATTTCAAGCGCTACAAAAAAGCTCTAGAACAAAAAGAGCGTATCTCCATTATTTTCAGAAATATTCACAAAAAACTGCTAGATATAAATAATGTGAGAACGAGTGAAGTACAGGTAAATGCATCTTTGTAATTCTACAATATACTAAACAAATGTGCAACAGTAGAAGGATTCCGCGGAGGCAAATTTTTCCTCTCTCAGTGCACGTAGCATGGACATCGTGACTATCCTACGTTTCTCCAACGTGAAAAAGAATTTCATATAATCTATGCAGCCAACCACACGGACACAGCGGTACACTTCTTCCAGAGCAAGGAAAATTCATTGTCCACGCATTGCTGCACTTTAGAACCAGGCAAAAGGGGACTTGACTCACCCCATCCCCCACCATTTTCTTCTCATCTCTTGTAGCCCTACGCTTCTATCTCTTTCATTCCATTGCTTCTCTCACTGTTTCTCTTATTTCCCCGCATGCAGAAAATATACATTCGTTGCTCTCCTGGATAATAAATGAAGCGCAACAAAAGCTCCTTTCCTTTTCTCATCCCAAGCCTGAATTGATAGCCACACATCGACCCTGAATGATGACATGGAAACTGAATTGAATTATAAATTTTTCTATGGAAACTATTCCCTCGTATTTTCATGTATTCGTTATTTTTCATTCAGCGATATTTACATTATTCCTGTTTCCGACTTTCAATGGAGATTCATGAGAATATTGTTACTATAATACAACGTTAATTAAAAACCGAGTAGGGAAATACATCGGGTTAATTAGAAATTTTCATCGTAATATCCAACAAATTTTGGAACGATAAACGTTAATTTTTAATTAATCGCACTGCGCAGTATTAATAGAGCAACGAAATTGAATCATTATCGAATGGAATATTTGAGGATATCCCGAATCCTTTCATTCGTAAGTTTATACAGATTAATTTTTTTCATTATCATTTACAGATTAAATGCAATTGTTATTACGGAATTATTTAACAATCACTGGGCTCAAACTGCAAAATTGTTAATGAATCAAATTATTAAGTGAGCAAGGATTTCTTCCACTAAATTAATTTGTATTTTTATGAAATTTTCATTCGACTTGTGCTATTTTTTCTATTCAAATTTTTACAATCTGGCCAGCTGACTGCATTCATGGCACGAATATGTACTTCTTTTCTATCAATTCCCTAGTTTCATTTTATCTTTGAAGGTATTGTACCTGTCGAACAATAACTCACCTCGATATTGCCTCGAACGAGCACTCAACTCGGGTATTTTCTTTCTTTTTTGTATTATTTCCTTCATCCTATTCCTATACATCCATAAATTTTTGTATATACTTCCTCTCAACTCTTGTAATAGCCTACAGATTCAGCGAATTCATTGAAATTTTTCTGAAGAAAATCTGATGAACATTCAATATGCCATTTTCAGCAATAATTTTTTTCCACATTTAATCAATTCTGTAGAAGAATATTTCTGGAATATTGTCCATTTTCGTCGGTGCCGATTAAAAAATGAATCTGGGTGGGCAGAACAATGTATTCCAAATTAGGAAGTTTCAGATTCCGTCATTTGTGAATAACTGAATTGTCACTACCAAATACCAAATCTCTGAAATGTTTCAAAAGTGTCTTAATGTCAAACATTATTTTTTGCAGTGCATCTATTTATTCAGCTTCCAGCACCTGCCTTGCATGTGAATGATCAACTACTCCTTTTATGTAATCGCGGCAGCTGCCTAAGAATTCCTACAATTCTTAATAAACAAGATAAATGTACATAACATGTATTTTGATTCTCGACTTTGTGTATTTGCATTTTTGATAAGATAGGTAAAAAAATAATCTAGACTATCACGACGCCTGTAAATACACACGTTCAATAAAAAAAAAGATATTTCCACCAGCACATGGTCCAGCTGTCCGATAAATTTTGGAACGGTTCGTAATCGAACTTCCCTTTATCATCTGGACAGCTGCCGTGTGAGTCGAGTATCTCGAGCGTAAATAGGATGTTGAGTTTTAGGTGGATCATCGAGAGGTCTATTCGCATGGTTGGAATTTTTTAAGGTTGAATATTTGTTATATATGATCGTATCAATCACTTAAATCGCGAAAAGATGACTGTCCACAAATTTCGACGAACGAAATTTAATAAAGGTGGAAACTGAAAATACCACTTGAAGGGTATAGATATAATATAGAGATGGTCAGAAGGAATGAATCGGATCAGATCAAAATTTTTGGAGAATATTCTTCAATACATTTTAGAGTTAATTCCACAATTTGAGGGAGACAGCTCCATCCCACCCTCATGAACGTGGACTTCAAATTTATTTCAGAATCGATAATGAAATTCATGTCAATCGAACATGGATTAATGATTCAAGTTTCAGAATATAGAAACTGTCTTTCTGAGCCATTTGAAGATTCGAGCATTCTTTTTTTATTATAAAAAAGTCACGAAGACAATGATCCCGAAGAAAATCGTGTCGATTTTTCCCTTTTACTATTTTACTCTCGATATTGAGAAAATCCCTCGAATAATAGAAATTTAGCTGGATTATTCAAGATCAAGAATCGCTAAAATATCTATCGATTTTGTCCGTCAAAATAATTGAACCTCATTTCATTTTCGAAGATGCACTGTTCGGGAGATAGTCATTGGTGATAAAAAAAAATTTCATCAAATCTCTAATTGAATGACAAAGAAAGATTTTATTTATTCTCCCTCCTAGTTTTATCCATAATCTTAAATAACTGATAATCTGAACTCTGTTGATGAAATCAAAAATAAACGAGATTCCTAATAAATATTTTCAGTACGGTTGTGCCAGAGGAGTCTTATGATAACGGAGATTTTACGAAGCTAGAAGAAATTAACAAGCACGGAATTATGAACCAGAAAATTTTCATTGCATTAAAAATAATTCCCGAGAATTTTAAATTAAATCGTTAAATTAGTCCCTAAGCACCTAAATGACTATTAATAGCACGTAGCATAATAAAAGTTAATGAGACTAAGAAGATTAAATTTCAGCCCCGATGAACGGAAAGTATAATGCACAAGATCAATGATTCTGCGAATTCAAAGCGTCACGTCTTCTGCACGTGTCGAGTATGCGACTGGATTTAGAAAAGTACCAATGAGCCAGGGTCATAGTGAATAAGGGTAACGAGAGTAGATTAGTGTGTTTGGAAAGCACCAACAGAATCCCATGTGAGTGGCCAGTCATCTTGTGACTGGCTTGAGGGGTTCTGGCTTCCCATGAGATCGCGCATTACCTCCACCACAATTTTCACCCTCGTATCAAGGACCGTGAGAGTGAGCATTGTCCATCAATCCAGATCGAACTGTTTTAATGGACATTCCTTGTGTAATTCCACATGCATAATTACTTCAGTTCTTCGCAATGGGCGCTGGATTGATGGTCCAACGTGGCCGAATCACTTATTTCGATGAGTTAAGAATGAATTATCGAATCAATTAGAAAAATCTTTTGGAATTCAGAATTAATGAATTTTTTTTCGAAAAAATCCGAGTATATGAAAAGTCAGTTAATCAGCGATCGAAGTCTTTGAAATTCCATTTTTTTGAAGTCATTGAAATTAGACACTGAATTCACGTGAAGTCACTTCATTTTGAATTCCTGGTATTACTCAATCCTTAAGTGGAAACGCTTGGCTCCTCATTCTCCTTTCACCTTTCCAGCTTTCTCGCAGAAATGAAAGCGCGGGTGCAACTTTAAGAAATGCGATTCTGGCAAATGCGCGCGTTTCCCCATTATTCTCCCTCCGTTCTTTTACCCTCAGTGGCAACTATTCTATCTACCTACTCTTTTAACTCACAATACTAGCCTACGCTCTACAAAGGAAAGCCCACGATTCACAGCAGAGATCGCAGAATTCAATTTAAATTATAATCATAACTGGTGTACAGCCCTTTGCGGGTGGTCCCGTTGGGGTAAATTTAATTAATAGTACACTAGGCGAGGCGAGAGAAGAAACTCAATGAGATCACTATCTCATTAGGTGGGAGGACGGTGCTTGTGAAGAGAAGGGTGGGTAGATAGAAAGTTAAGAAGGACGATCCTCGTGTAGACTCGTTTTATATGGCTGAGTATTTGTGGATTCTGAATGCAAACAGAATTAAGGTTTAATGAACGCTGCATCAATGAAGTTCCTTCATATGTTGACCTGAAACATCAACTTTTGAGATAACACAGTCATACATGAGCCTTTCATTTAGTGAAATGAACGAAATTCATTAAAATTTTGATAATAAAGTTTTTTAACTAATATTTTTTGGGGAATAGAAAAATCGAAATTAAATAGAAAGTTTTCCCAATTGTTCTTTCAACAAATTTAAAAAAAAATGCATATTTTTGTGCAAAAAAATTATCTTCAAGGGCACTCCGAAGAAAATGGATGCATTAAAAGGAATATTTATTATTCTTTCCTGAAGCTATGTATTATGTGGATTCTACTTCCATTTTTTGGAAAAATCACGATGTAACCACATGAGATTTATCCCTCACAATAAAGACGAAGACTATGGCAATAGATAGCGTCAGATAGAGCCATCGAGAGGTTTCCCCTGAACTTGAAATCTACGATCGGATCGCCTGCGAACGGCATCTACGGAGACTAAACATAAAATATAGCTTGAGATTCACGCCCACGCGTGCCCGGTTTGCCGTTAAATACCCAAATAGCAAGGGATTCTCCCTTATATACTGGGCTACGTACGTATAGTCATGTAGAGCAATTAATTCCATTGATTGGGATTTCAATTACACTGCTTCCGACATTTAAAATCATTCTGGTGGAATTCCATGATTGTTCGGGATTAACCAATTGATTCCAGGTATTAAGATTTCAATAATTTCAAAAATATCAGATTGAAAGACTTTTATAAAAAAAATTATTGAAATATGTTGATATTCACTGATCAGTTGTTATCAATGCCTGTCTCCCAGATTAGCTCTCGAGTTATGATATTGTATGGAATGGAAGAGTTATTAGTTTATTGGATCAATGGATCAATGGTCGTAACTACAGGGAAAATGATGGATGAAAATTTAATTCACTGTATTAATTTATATGCATTTTGTAGTGATTTGAGGTCGAATCGTTGGAAATGTCCAATTACTAAAAACAAGAAGGAATAAAATTTCCATGGAACCATCTCTAAAAAACAATATTTATCAATATTTTGCTCCATATTCAAACAAAAGGCGCCCCCTCAACAAAGACGAAAAATAAAACTCAAATTTTCCGTCATGTCCAGAATTCGTTTTCAACACGTGTAAAGGTTGTCGAATTTCAAGCGTTCTTTTGGCCAACCAAAAATAACGATATTCAAGCTCTCCTCATTTTCCCGCCTGCTATTCACATCGACGCCCCTCTTGTAAAATCCCCACCCCCTTCACATACATTGAGCGTTCTCTTTTAGATCTGGTGACACAAAAGAGAATATCCACTGCAAAAATATCGACCTTCCGTCGATGCCATATACAGCAACTGTTGTCGAAGCGAGAGAGAAGAACGGAGAGGAGAGTGAATGGTAGGGAAACAGGAACAGTTCGTCTCTGATGGATAGGCTCACGCCTATAGCTCTCAACACGTCGTTTATTTATTTTCCTTTTTTTGTTCGTATTTTTCATCCGCCAACATTTAACCTAGGGGTAGTTTCTACCCAACGGCGACTAGAGGGTGAGTTGAGAGAAAGTGAAAGGAAAAGAAAAATGAAGAACGATTGACGATTCTGTTACTTGCGGATCATAACACACGTACCCCTCATTGTGCATGTACTACACGGGTAGTGGCATTTTCTATTTCTCCTGCCCTACACAATAGTGGAAGGGTTTCATGCGTGAAAGAATAAAAAACGATTGCTGGAGACGAAAAATATGAAATAAAAAGAGGGAAATGGAAAAAGCTGCTGAGGGGGAGGAAGAAAGAATTCCATTGACACGTCGTTATGTATGATTCATGTACAAAACAGTAGCGAAGTCAATGAATTGTAAGAATAACGATGGAAAGGAAGTGGAAACATGAAATATTTTATGACTCCGCGAGGTACTGTGTAATCCGCCTCCAACTATTCATTATGCACTTGTAGGAATTAATTAGATCTACATAGCTTGAGAAAGGTCGTTTGAATTAATGAATTAAGTAATTTGTTCAGCATAGCTCGATAACGAATTACTTTTATATGAAATCGTTGATTGGCACTCAGCTATTCCACCGAGCATTAAGGCATAAATTTACTCTGAGAAGTTATCAAGGGCACGTGTGTTATATAAATACACGGTTGAAATGGATCCAACGCTAATGGACACTGAATGCCTAATGCTACGATATACATACTCAATTTTAGAGGGGTTGGATTCTAAGCCTCAACTAAAGCGTCAGGGCTGGAGAAGAGTCGAATTTGAACAAGAGAGAAGCAAGAGTGGGGGTTGAATTGAGCGCACAAAGTAGGTGCAGTAGGGTCGCGCGTGCATACACTTTGAATCTGCATATAGCACCCCAAAGATACGAGAAGTAATTTCACATGGTTTCTCACGGTGAATTAATATGAAAATGTCCCTCGAGTGGTATGACTCAGTTGTTGCATGAACTAAATTCGTAAGTGGTCCACTGAGAATTTTCACGGCTCCTGCTTAATCGGTCTTCATTCTCACTTTTTTATTCAGTCTTCAAATTCGAGGGCTCTTACCTTCTTGCAACTCCCTGGTGCTCGAGCAATAGTCGAGCAATGAGAATGACTACCGAGGGATATTGCTGACGTATTTGCATTCAATTTCGCAGCGACAGGGATGACGGAGAGTGGATGATGGGAAATGGAGTTTTTTATGCTTTTTCTTTTTGTATACGTAGGTGTGAGATGAGAGAGAGCAGGAGCTGGTCCTTGCCAAACATTGGAGATACTCAAGGTTGTCCAGGGTCCCTCGACATTTCCTGTCCACTGCTATTTGTTCATCTTGTCCTACATCCAACGAATTCTGCCTCTGGCGTTGTGGGATTTTTTTCCTTCATTTTTTGAGCAATGAGAGGAGACAATGTTGATTTTGCTTGGATGGTAAATGGGGAGATAAATTTTGAATGGTTCGCTGGAGGAGATAAGCAAATAACAAAAATATTATATTACGAAGAAAATCATGGAATTTAACAAAATCTATCCTTTAATATGTATAACTCCTGAAAATTGTTTATAAACAAAACTATTATGGAGGAAAGTGATTTTTTGTGTTGTATGTATTGAGTTTAGATTCAATCTAGTATATTTCCAGTTATTAGAATTTTGATTTTACATTGGTTGATAAAGTCGCTAATTATTATTAAAGCTTTCTTATTGAGATTTTTCAAAAAAGTTTGACTCTTGTCTGAGGGATTAAAAACATCAGACTTAATGAAGCTTTCTAAATACGCTTGGATATTTATTATCCATTTACTCTTACAATGTTCCTCGAATAAGAGGTAAAAATGTTTAGTTCCATTTGAGACTCGAAAATGGACTTAATAAATTTGGAATGCGGACTGTTTGCAGAATGGCTTCCGAAAGAACGTAAACAAGCAATGCTTCAGAGTTACGATAGGTAACGATGCTTCCCAGCAACTCAGATAAGAAAGAAGAGTGACTGCCTTTTTTTCTACTGTTCAGAAGGACACAGTACTCTCAAGAGAAAATAACGAGAAGAGCGGTCAAATGCTTCACTGCGGGCTCTCGAGAGGATATGAGACAATTTGAGAGGAATGTTCAGTTTGGGTTCATGTCGAGTGCAGATATTCAATGTGTCCATTCGCTTCAATGACAAGGATTATTTCTCAGAATGAAATAATCAGGTTCATAATTTGAGTCAGTCAGATCACATGAATATCAAGTGAAAATAAAATTCAAATATAGAAAGTTTCACCGTTCTAAAAAAACTTTTAGTCCTGAATCATACATTATTTTCATCTCAATCATGTGAATTATGCAGTTCAATTCTATCTTAAGCGCCAGGAATGGAGACAATTCGTGAATTTATTTTAATAGGTTTCCTGCGCATCCGTCGTTAAATTTCTATGACCAGTATCTTTCTTGACAGCGGAATTATTCATTCTCTACTTCAAAATACATTTTGGATACATTAAAGCTAGATATCTTTATCTAAAAATTCTCCATCTTTACCTGTCGGAGGATCTCTTATGTAAAAATTCAGTTATAGATAGGGGAGGGTGGGGTAAAATGGACATTCGAATTCAACGGTTCGAGATAGCGATTTTTTGATGATGCCATTGAAAAGCTGAGGAAATTTTAGTAAAAATACATGTGTCGAAATTAATTTTTTTCATTTCTTTGAAAATTCGAGTTTTTTGTCAAGATTTGAAGGGG
>JABSMS010071348.1:0-19513 GCA_018902275.1 Aleiodes sp. PSUC_FEM 10030003
AATTTTTTATTAGTAATTAAATGTTACTTCGTGATAGACAATTGTAATTAATGCTTTATCATTTCTCTAATTAAAATAAAAAGAAATTAATGAACTGGTTACACACGTTGTCAATGGAATAAATATCGTACATTCACGTTTCTCCTATAACCCACATTTTTGTCCCACATTTGTTTATATATCTTAAATCTCAATATTCATTAAAAGGCGAAAGTGAACTATTCAACCTAGGGGAAATTCCCTTCTTCCAACCTCCATAACTTCGAAAATAAATTAAAGTCATAAATTGGAAGAACAAAAAAACATAACATCTAATTTCAGTGGAATCTTGTCAGTTAAGTCAGACAGGAAGTTAGATACTCGGCTTTACTCGGTTTAACTCGTCAAATCCGTTATCCGATTATCGCATGCCATCGTCCGTGAGGATCGCAATGCACATGAAAACATATAAACTGGTATATAACGCCTATAGCATGTTTTTAAATTCAATTTTATTCAGAGTTTCGAATTATTTGCATCATTCTATTGTTGACATGATACATTTTAATTGAGACAAAACAGATGCCACGTGTCAGTGACATTGGATACTCTTTAGCGTCTAGTGCTATTTGAGGATCATCTGGCGATGCACCGGTGTGTTAAGGTGCCAAGATTAAAATTTACTGTGTAATAATTATTATTTTTTTCAAATGCAGAAATAAAAATTAATAGTAAAAATTGTTGTTTATTTTTTCACTAAGAAAATAGAGAACTGACCTTGAGTTTGTCCCAGGTCGTGTCTAGCTCCAAACGATGAACAAACGGATTGAGAATATCCGTGTCAATTGATGCAGCATCTAATTCATCTTGTTGATGCATCTTTCCGTTAATTTCCTCCATTTGATGGATTATTATTTGAGCCGGACGGCCTGCCACGTCCGTCCACTCAACTGAGACCACTCAAAATAACCCAAAATCTCTCTGTCACCCTCCAAAAAATCAAAGAAAAGAAAATTAAAAAAAAAATAAAACACAAGCGAACAAACGAACAATCCTCAATTCACTATTCCCCAATTTTTTTGTCTCTTCAGTTACAAATAAAGAATATTTCAAATGAATATTTTGAAGAAAAAAGTGGATGGATTTAACGACAGCGCATCACTAAAAAAAAGGGTAACACACCACCTGAACTGACGCAATTGGATGCGCGGTAACACGAAAACTCATAGACCGCCCGGTTCTCTAATGCAGAGAATTCTAAACACTTGCGGAAAGAGAAATCGTAGGGAAATTTAGTTTCTTTGAAAAGGAAAATGTTTATCGGTGTTCCGACTTGATAAGCAGAATTATTCAGTGTTGCGTTTTTTTACGGCAAAGAAAACTCATTGAAAACACGGCAGCGTTAAGTAGTTACAGACGAGCATGTAGAAACGGACGAATCACCAACCGCGTTCGATGCTCGACTGAAAAGCCAGACGGAAGGGAGAGCTTTACACGCTTCCCTGTTCCCTCAACTCAATAACCCAAAGTGTTCCGCCTTTCGCTTGCGGATTTTTTTTCGTAGTCTCACTTTGTTTATTCTCAATGCACACGCATGTCTTGTAGCACGTAATGAAGATTTTTTAGACATGGAAGAATTCATTTCTCAATTGTAGCCGGGAATTCTGGGGCTTCAGTTTTCAAAAAAAATTGTGGACACACTCCAATCATCTTCAAATTATAATGCAAGGGTTGTGAAATCTACGAGATAATTTGCATTATCTCAGATACCACGTGCGCGCGCGTGGATCAACATAACCTGTCAAAGACATGGAGAAAGATCTTTTGAAATCACTGGTTAATTATTTTTTAACTTTAGAAAAAATTGATAAAAAGTGGAGAGAATGTTGTGCAGCTGTGGGTAAAGCATTGGACGGACTGAAGAATTTTTCAGAACAGTTGCGGCATGTAACGAGGTATTTATCACAAAATAATTATAGATAAGTGAATCATAAGATAAGTAATTTTGACAAGAGTTTTGTTTTCGCCAACGTCGGAGTGATAACACGTAATGCTACATGTGCGATAAGTTGCAGTTCAAGTTACAATGTAACTCGCTTTAAAAAGTGTTTGAGCAATGCTTTTGTTTTTGCGTCAAAACACTTTCATGTGTTTGATATTTTTTGTTTTCTTCGTGAAGCTAATCATTGAGATGTCGCCACTTCCTTTACAGCAAAGAGGTCGATAGTGCAGAGATCTGTATAATCGAGAATGTCCGGGAAAAATTGATTTTCAAAATAAAGTGTAGAATTGAGGAGGAATTTCGGAGTATTATGGATAGTATTCACAATTTAGGCAACTTCAATCAGGTAATTGGCTGTTAAATTGTTTAATTGCTTAGTAATTATTATATTTATCAATTGATTATTTTATTCAGGAATTGAAGAACAAATTAATTCAATTGGAGAGAGTGAGAAGCAAAGTTTTCATTGATGATCCAAACATGAAAGAAATTGTGGAGGGTACTCCTTATCGGCCACGATTAAATCTCCTTCTTGAATGGGCGATTGAATCGCAAGACTATTATCAGCAATTGTATCCTTTTATAACAAAGGAATTGAAAAAAGTATATGGAAATAAAATTTCTTAATTTCAAAAGCAGATATAATAAAATTAATGACACTTTTAAAGCTGTTGATGAGGCAAAAGCAGAAACGATAGTACAATTGATTGATGCGTTTGCATATAAAGGAAAGAGATCAACAATCGATCGTAAGTTTTTGTGAAGGGGTTCCAAATTAATTTAAATAATAATTAATGACTTTTTCCAGGAATTCTGGGATTTACGCAGTATCTAGCGAAGGAAACAATTCGGTGATAATTTTCTATTATATTTTTCTACAATAAACTCATTGTTTCTAATAATATGTGTTTAATTATCACGCATTCCCTAAAGTAATTTAAATAGTTTTGTAAGTGTTACATAACGTGAAGTTTGTTTGGTTTCAACATGAAAATAGAATTGCAATATCTAGATAGATGAAAATTGGCAATCGGAAACCAGATTCTACGACTCTTTGTTTCATTCCAGATAACAATGGTCAGCACATGAAACAATGAATTCAATTGTTTCGCATGAGTTGAAACAATTTCGATGATCATTTCGAAACGTTCTATAGAATACTTTTTCGATTTAATCGTAAAAAAAATTGCTGATTGAAAGAACTATTTTCATTTCCAGAAGTAAAATCTGTGAATTTTTTAAAATTATTTTTATTTAAAAAAAAATTATGTAAATTCTTTTTCAAAGGATTTTGACACCCACATTGAAGTTAGCTTAATCCAAACGAATAGCTATGAAGCGCCGGCGCCTGCTATTGATTCCGGCGTCGTGACATACTGAAACGAAAATCATGAACATCATCCCCTAAAAATGGTGAAAGGTTACACCCGATATCCTAGAGGGTGCGACAGTAGTACTGCTGCCTCTTGTACCCCACAGGAAGAATTACCTCCGCGCTTTTTCATCGCTCTGACCCCCTCCCCCACAGGTCAGTGTTTTTTAAAATATTAAACGATTAATAATTTAATGATGGTGATAAAAAAATTTATTATCCACGATTTTTCAATAAAATTCTTCAATAAAATCATTCAATATCCTGAATCCTTAGAGTTTAATTCCGGTCTCAAAGTGCTCAGAGTCTTCAGGATTCAATGGAGAATTTTTTTTATCGTCTTTTTCAATGAACCCTTCATTCCTTTATGATTTCTCGATTAAAACCGTGGCTCTCGTTTATTGAAGTAAAATTTATCCTTCAAAAGTGACAAAAGTGTATAATCTTGATGAGTTAGTCGACGACAGGATTGGCCACTTAGTCTCTGACGTCAGTGGAAACACTCGATGATCGTTCCATTTTTTTTCTTTTTTTCTCTATTTATCTTGATAATTTATATTTGAATAATTCAACGATGATCAATGGCGATTTAAATTTCACATTTTTGAGGAAAGGAAGACGTTTTGATGTGGGATGAGGGAATGAATATTACACTGAATTTTCTCAGAATAATCGGAGACAAATTGAGGGATGATGGAAAGTGTTTTTTTATATATGAATGGCAAGTGTTATATATTTAACCCTGGCGTGTCCCCTTCAAATTATTCCCTTTTTTCCCCTTTTGTGGGCCAAGAGAGTTGTTGAGGGGGTGAAGGGTCAAGGTGACTGAGGGATAAATCAAGATATCAAAGGGGCAGTAGTGCGTGTCAACGAGAGTTAGACATTGCATCGTTAATCAAAGTTGCTCCGAATTTCACATTTTTTTTCGCCCTTCCAGTGAAATTACGTTTGTGTTCCTTTTTTTCTTTTTGAAAAAAAAAATGTTATTCTTAGTTTGCAGGATGGAGTCGACGGGCGTTCGTCGTGCTACGGTTTGATCGTTCGCGTCTCGGCAAAAAAAAAATTTAAATCAAACATTTCCTACAATTTGTGAAAATAAGAAGATAATTGTAAAAGAAAAGAGGATGGCAAATACAGCTCATCTTGTGAGGAGACAGAGCTCAAGGGATCTCAAGCCACAGAAGAGTGTTGATCGTTTGGAAATGAAAGAGATGCGTGGTAGACTGGTTGTTGAGAATAGAAAAACCGCAGCAACTGTAAATTACGGAGCGACGAATGCTGGATTCGATGACTCCAGTCCAAATACCAAGGTTTCACTCGATTCTATATTATTAAACTTCATTCCGTTTGGAAAACACTGCGAATAAAAAGAGAGATATTAGAATAATAGATTTTATTTGAAAAAGTTTCTCATCGAATGAAACGAGATTGCTCTGACCTCCTACCAAAGCAACTATAATAAATTTTTTAGTATTTTTCAAATAATCCCATAAAGCATTTAATTGCGCTCTCGAAGCTCTAAATTTATCCCTGTAATTTAGTTATTTAGAGTTTATCGATAATCAATATAATAGAAGATATGGAAACAAGATAACTCGACTTTCGAGTTAATTTGTCGAAGATATCTTGGAATTAAAAAACCGAGCAACTTAAATTTTCATGGAAACCATTTTTGTAGGTCTCACCCCGCTCTACAAAAAAGGTCCGTATAAAAAATTTCCCATCTCCATTAGATGTCGAGATATTTGAGAGAAAAAAAAGATTGAACCTAAGAGAAAATCGACTAATCTTGTTTAACCATCTTACTAATGACTCCTCTGTTTCCATTGATTGCAGAAAAAGAATGTAGATGTGGGGGATAGCGGGGGTACAAGTGGGGTCGGAGGCAGCAAACTTGGTAGCAATGAGGGCAAAGGTATATTTCGTCCAGAAGCTGGTGAGGATGAGCGTGAAAATTGGGACAGCAAGCTGACATTTCTTTTGGCAACTGTTGGTTACGCTGTTGGACTTGGTAATGTTTGGAGATTCCCGTATCTTGCACAGAAGAATGGTGGTGGTAGGTTTAAAAATGAAAAGAAAAGTATATAGTTCGTGGTAAATTGAAAAGTTTTCTTTCTTCCCTGATGAAGAAATGTTTTTTCTCATTGTTATCTACTTTCAGGTGCTTTTCTGATTCCATACTTTGTTATGTTGGCAATTGAGGGCATTCCTATTTTTTATTTGGAGCTTGCAATTGGCCAGAGGTTGAGGAAAGGTGCTATTGGTGTATGGAATCAGGTCTCACCGTACTTAGGTGGTATTGGTATCAGTAGTGCGGTTGTATCATTCAATGTCGCACTTTATTACAATACTATAATTGCCTGGTGCCTCTTTTACTTCGTTCAAGTAATTAATTTATTTGAAATTATTGCTTTTATTTTTACGGAATTGTGGAAGTAATTGATTTTCTTCCCGTGTTATAGAGCTTCCAATCCGAATTACCTTGGGCCGAGTGCCCCAATAAATATTTTCAAAACGGGTCTTATTCATCTGAGCCAGAGTGCCAGGTAAATTACTGAAGGAGGAAATTAATGATACAATTAAATTAACGATTGATTCATATCAACAGGAAAGCAGTCCCACTCAATACTTTTGGTATCGAACAACACTGATGATATCTAAGGACATTAATACTCCTGAGGCATTCAACTGGAAGATAGCACTTGCTCTAGTTATTGCCTGGATACTTGTTTATATGTGTATGATAAAGGGTATCGCATCGTCGGGAAAAGTCGTTTATGTTACAGCTACTTTTCCGTACCTCGTATTAATTATCTTCTTCTTTCGTGGAGTTACATTACCGGGAATGTCTGATGGACTTCGGCATCTATTTACTCCGAAGGTGAAGAAAAAAATCATTGAAATAATTTAGAGTATTAGGGAAAGATGGCGGAATTTTTCAAAAGATTCACAACGAACTCGTAAAAATTCGTGTCATTTTTTGCATTCTTCCCCATCAGTTCATTCTTAATGCACTTTTTCGCATTGTTTTGATGATCGTTTTTCTCTTTCAAACTTTCTCTGCAATATACTTGTAAAATAAATTATCGTCTCATCTGCATTTGAAAGTTGAATAGAAAAATGTTTTTTTCAATGTAATAGAAACTTTAGGATTCTCAACTGCTTTTTTCTTTTTGGTTTCTCTCAAAATTATAGTGGTACACATTAACTGATCCAGTAGTTTGGCTGGAAGCAGGAACACAAATATTTTTCTCACTTGGTTTGGCATTTGGTGGATTGATAGCATTCTCGTCATACAATCCAGTTAATAATAATTGTTATCGTGATGCTATTATGGTCAGTCTGACAAATTGCTTTACATCGATGTTTGCTGGGATTGTTGTATTCTCAATAATTGGTTTCAAAGCAACTATGGTTTATGAGAAGTGCCTCCACGATCGTAATCAGACTATACTTAATATATATGGACGTATTGACAAAATACCTGATATAATACCATCAGCTGGAACACTATTGAATATAACAAGTGGTAATGGTAGCCTTGATAATATTATTATGCCAGAATTACCGGTTTGTGATCTTGAAAAGGAACTTGACAATGTGAGTGATTTTATAGAATTTATTATCATTGATTGATTCTATTTAAATTTAATTATTTTGATTAATTACAGTCCGCGTCAGGAACCGGATTGGCATTCATCATTTTCACTGAGGCAATCAATCAATTTCCAGGCGCTCAATTTTGGTCTGTACTATTTTTTCTCATGCTCTTTACACTTGGAATTGATTCACAATTTGGTACACTCGAGGGAGTTGTTACCAGCATTGTTGATATGAAACTGTTGCCAAATTTGCGAAAGGAAATTCTGACAGGTCAGTTAATTTTAATTTAGAAAGTTCGAAAGTACTTTCTTTCATCATAAAACTATTTATTCATTTCATTTGAAAACTTTTCCAGGTGGAATATGTTTGATCTGTTGTTTAATATCAATGGCATTTGCTCATGGCGCTGGAAGTTATGTTTTTGTCCTCTTCGACAATTTCAGTGGAAACTTTCCACTGTTGATAATTGCTTTCTTCGAGTGTATTGGGGTTTCTTATGTTTACGGCCTTAAACGGTAAGAAAATCATAGTTCAGCTAAAAATATTTTTTAAACGAGTTCAGGAAAATTTGTCGAGAAACCTTTTTAAAAAAGGTCTCTAAGGAAATTTTTATCAACTTTGTATTTCACATTTTACCACTCTGTAACTGATTTATTTATTTATATTGGTGCAGGTTTGCTGATGACATTGAACTCATGACGGGCAATCGCCCTGGCCTGTACTGGCTCATTTGCTGGAAATACCTGAGTCCGTTAGCCATGTTGAGTATTTTGGTAGCGTCATTTATTGACATTGTTACGGAGGGAACGGGCTATTCTGCATGGGTTGCTAGCAAAGGTGTCACTGAGAGACATGAATGGCCTCCTTGGGCAATGATACTCATTGCAGTTCTAATATTAGCTTCTGTACTTTGGATTCCAGTTGTTGCATTATTCAGGTAAAAGACAATTTACCTGGACAATTACAAGAATCAATTAATTTATTCTGATTAACGATATCTCGGAATATAATAGAAGCACAGAATTGCGAAATTCTTCAATTCCTGTACCTCTCTTAGATTCCGAGATATTTAAAAAAAATCCAATTTTTAATATTAACAGATTACTCTTCATTCCATTGTTCTGGTTTATTTCTCAGATGTTTTGGAATCCTTATAATCGATGATAATGAGAAAGCTTGGTTCCCAGCTGAGGATTTGAAAGAATTCCATGGTATTGTACCTCATGAAGTAACAGCAGCTGAAACGCTATTGTTCTGTATTAGGAGCGATGGATCCGAGGGTCTTTGTTGTCCAACAGGTGGTCCGAATGACGATGAGGATGAGGATCTTACCTAGAACATCCTCCGTCAGTCCACGTTATTGAGGCCAGACTAATAAATTAAATCGTAAATTTTCAGAAACAAACGAAAATTTAAAGATGGCTCTCGAATGTAATCTGTCTCTGTTATCGTAACATTTTCGCTATCATCATTTTTTTTCTCTTTCTGTTATTTTTATTATTATTTACGCGTTTATTTTTAATAATGTGATCGTCATATTTTGCATTCTCGAATGATACGTACTATCGTAGGGTCAACCGCGTCAATTAAGCTGTGAAATTGAATAATCGTTAGCGATGCCTGCCTATTCCCTACTGTTTCAAAAAAAAGAAAAAAGAAAAAAAATGTTTCCTCATTTTATTTATTCACTTTGAATGATTAATGCTGGAGAGAAAGGGAAATGTCGCTGAATTTTCCATCCAAGAATTGTTACTAAATATTGAGAGAGACCGATTGAAACATATTATAATGCCGTTGCATATCCGGAACCCTCGTAGTATTATCGTAATAATTAGTAGTGAAGAGGTAAACTAAAGTCAACTTTATTCGGGAGTTATTTTAGGATAGAGGAAAGTGAGGTGAAATGGACATTCCAATGAAACAATTTGAGATTAAATTCTTCTAATAATTCCATTGCAAAGCTGAGAAAATTTTCGTTCAAATTGATTTTTTGAAGTGTTTTGCCCAAAAAAATCTAGAATTCATTCTGAAACATTTTTCTTTGAGAAATTTCCTCAGATTTTCAATGAGATTATTGAAAGAATTGTCTCAAATACTCTGAGTCCTTCCAAGCAATTTTCATTACATAAAATATTCAAATTCCAACTGAAATTTAAGTCCATTTTAATATCTCTCCTTCTATTCCGGTATGAGAGCGAGAGAAAGAAATTATCATGAAGACCTACAAGATAGATCTTCATGAAAAATTTTGTATTCTCATCACATTTGGATTTATCACTTCGCTACTGAAACAATTTGATTTAAATAACTCGATGGTAAATTATGAATTACTGAAGTTAAAATAATTAAAAGAATTAGATTAGCCGTCCAATGGGCATAAATACTCATTCATCTACTTTAATTTGATTTTCTTCTAAATTATCGATAAAATATATTTTAATTTTGGAAGTTGGATAAAACTTCGAATAATTGGTTGATTAAATTTAAAGCCAAGATAAACGACAATAATGAATCAAAAAAAAGGATATATTGACAATAATATGAATTTTTAATTAATTGCACTGCACTCTCAGCACCTTGAAAAAAAGAGGCCTATAAAATGATAATAAATATTACGCGTGATTGAAGAATTAAAAGTTTATAGATATTTAAGGTGCGAAAAAATTGGAAACCAATTCTTTTATAAAATATATTTGTTCAATTATTTTCTAACAATTTTTATTTTGTAATTGTTATACATATCTTTAATGAGAAAAAAGCAATCTCACTTCAGTCATTTATTTATCACGAGAATTGAATTTAACAAAAAAACTAGGTGACTATATATTTCTCTGATTGTTATGTACACATATCCTCTAATCGTTACATATTTATAAATTATACAGAAAAAATATCCCGATATTGAGTAAAATGCAACTGCATAAAAATACAGAGTTAATAAAAACACTGAGACTGGCGTATGTTGTATAAAAAAACATGAAAACAATTGGGAAAAAGAGAGAACAAAATTCAGAAATCTATTGCAGTAATGAAGTTGTGTTTGAAGCTTTTGAAAAATATTGTGGAATCGAAGGGAGCTATTGAAGTTTTCATAAGAACCCTTTTTGTAGGTCAAACTTTCGTTTGCAGGAAAAGCTCCCAGGGAAATTTTTATGTCTTCTTAGATTTCGAAATATTCTTCAAAAACTGAGGACTAAAAGTAATCGCATCAAACGATTTGACAACTTTACTACTCATTTAGAATACTATGCTACATACGAAACAATAATATATCAAAATGCAAAATAACTGGAGTGAATAATAATGAGACTACTGTTGATATAAAGTTAATTAACAAATGAAAATTAATATTGTGTTGCTTAAAGAAAATTGAGAAAAGAAAAAAACAAAAAAACGTTCATAGAGTTCTCTTTAGAATCCTGGTAAATTATTCGGTAGAAAGTAATAAAAATTAAGGATTGTAAATAGAGTTAAGATTTCATGCGCACAGTGAGTATAAATTAATATCCAGTGTATTCAATTTGCAGTTGTATCAATTATCGTATAGGCAAGTACAACAAAAAATCCACAATGAAAAGAATGAACAGGCCTTTGAAGAAATTTATAAACGTTTCCCTCAAAAAAAATAGTTAAAAATAAAACAAATGTAATTAGTTTGAAAAAATAATATCATCGACAATAATCAAACTGAAGGAAGAAGAATTGACTATGAACAATTGGCCGTAATTTATTGATAAATTACATTATCTTATCTGTTTTCCATATCTTAGTTACATATCCTTAGAAATAAATTTTGAAGAATTGACAATAATTTTTTTTAGTAATTTTAAGTGAAGACATAATCAACAAATTTTATCATTGAAAAAAATATATCGTTACTTATGAAAGAGAAATTTTAATTTTTGTTGATGTTTAAAGAATTTCAGAGGAATAACATAATGAAAAAGTCAAGACACTAGTTTAAATTGCAATAAACTGATTCCTAATTATTTATTGACTAAATGACCTATACAATGATGCATATTTATACATATATATTATAGAATTCATCTAAAACTAATTAACTATAAATTTAAATAATGTATACGCAGAGCTGTACATATATATTGTTGTCAGTTGAATGTTGAAATAAATACTGTGAGTGAAGACTTCTGGTATTCATTTTTTCTCGCTAATTTTTTCCCATCCTCTAATGCTGAGGGCAAGAGTTCTATACTGTCTGCCTGTTATGCTCCAGGTGTCGGACGATCGGAGCATGACGATTAGATTTGCAGATAAAAAATATTTTGTTACATCTAGTCAAACATTTGAGAATTTATTTGACGATATCGAGTGGAATTAAATATGACTTCTTTTCAACCACATGAATCTTAACAATGTTAAGAGCATTTTGGTTGATTACAAGTGGGTGTGTTTTTCATTCCAACCGTCTCATGTCCAATTTTGAAGTAATTCAATACAAAACAATGTATTTGTTGTGTCTCTAGTATACATACACTTACCAGTCACTTACAATCGTCATTCGGATGTCATTTTCCCTCTCTCTCTTAGTCGTGGGCGATCTCCTTTACGGCCTACTCTCCTTTAACGATGTCGTCATGGTTTCTCTTGCCTTATTTGGTGTATCAGAACTGCACCTACAAAACTCGTTTGCCAAACGTGAAACCCAATGGTTAAATTCGGGGAGGCCATACAAATGGAAAAAGAATAAGGACACGGCGAAGCCGCGAAAGTGCATTAAAAAATTGCTCATTCTTTAATCATTTTTCAAGCAAGGGAAAATTACAGAAGCTAAATTAAATGATTTGTCTGGAAATTCAGTTGGAGAGTCAACGCGTGGGTCTTCAATAAAAATAAAATAAATCTCGCGCGACGCCTATGACCTCATCACCGTAAATGGTATTCACAGTAACGAGTGACGTCATCTGCCTCTCGATAAACCGAATTCAGCTGGTCATGATACACATGGTGCAAAAGATGGCATCCTTGTAATACCAAAAGTAAAGAGAAATCGTACTTCTTGGAATGAAAATTGAGTACCCGAGGGTAATTCTTATACCTGAAGTTGGGTACTCTTTTGTGAATGAAAAACAATTGAATAAAATTTTACAAAAGAAGTACAAGATTATAAAAGTGGCAGATGTTTTTTCCCCATCTTTTCATTTAATGGGGGGAATTTCATAGAGTCTTGGGTTATTGGCCTTGCGTCTTCTTCATGAGCCGTGCGAGACCAACAGTTTGCGGATTGTAACGGTAAACCTGCATTTGCCAGTGCCGTCGTGAAAATTTTAGTACCCGAAAGAAATCAGTAAAATGAGAATTTAGTATTTTAACAAAAAAAAAAGGGAAAATTTTTTTTAATGAAATTTTTGTGAGACATTATAAGTGCATAAAAGAGAAGGATAGGTCGTTGGACGGATGCATCTTACACGCCCCATGTTCTATTTATAACTCTTGTCTCGAACGCGCCGGAAATAAGAAGGGTGTGTTTATTTCATTTTTCTTGTGAAAAATCCTTCGTGTCACTGTCTTCTAAATTTACAAGGTATGCATTTGGATATAATCCGAAAATATGTTCAGCTATTGAAACGAAAAAAGACAAAAAAGTCACTAATTTTTCATAATTTTTCAAATTTTTAAAACAGTTGAATAATGCAATTAAAAGAATTAGCGAAATGTTAAAAATAAATTGAAATTTAAATATGTTTGAATATCTCTTATTCGGAATTTTTTACTCTGGATCTTTCAGAGCCAAACGAGGATTGGTGCGGTCGCAGTGACGAGGGAAGAGGGAACTAAACCGAGCCTATATAAGACCAAGTGACTCTTTGGGCGTATTACAACGCTGAGATCGTTTGCAGGAGCTCCATCGCCAGCTTCAAATAAACGATAGTAATTTTATCTACGATTCTCCAAGGAGATCAATAAAGTTTTTCTTACTTGTGTCTGTGTTGCTTGAAAGAAACAATCAAAAATGGTACGTATTATTGATTGGAATTGATTAATTATGGAAGATTTATCGAAATTAATTATTTTCCGCCACGTGGCGAAATTTCTCGGCGTCCTTTTCTTGCAATTCATTTCTGCAGTCAAATTTATCCATTGTATTATCAATTATGTCAATTAGAATGAACAATAAAAATTATAAATACTTAAATTGTCGAAAAAATCGTTTTCCATGAATTTTTGTATTGCATTTTCCGTTGAAATAAATCGAAACGATCTAAAGTCGTTAAACGACGCGGGAAAAATCGGAATAAAAATGTAATTGTGCTATTTATGAAGGTTAATTATAAGTGCATAACGAGCTTCATATTCTTCACCGGATTATCGCTTAAATGCCGGTTTTGCTCCCCTCTCTTCGTGATAATTTTTTTTTCCTAAGCGTCGGTTACTTTCACGAAGTATTGCGCGTCGTATAAAAATAACTGCCATTTCAGGGCCGTCTCCCTCCACATTAAGGCCCCGCGAGAATAATTTATCATCTAACCGATTTGAATTTATGAATAATTTTTTTATCATAATTTTTTTTTTATTTTTAGCGTGAGTGTATCTCAGTCCACGTTGGTCAAGCTGGAGTCCAGATTGGTAATGCCTGTTGGGAACTCTACTGTTTAGAGCATGGAATTCAGCCCGATGGACAGATGCCATCAGACAAAATGTTGGGAGGTGGTGATGATAGTTTCAACACCTTCTTCAGCGAGACTGGAGCTGGAAAGCATGTACCAAGAGCTGTTTTTGTTGATTTGGAACCAACTGTTGTTGGTTAGTATTTAAAAATATGATTCGATGAATAATGTAATTGGTTTTATGGTCGAGTTCACTTAATTAACATGCTTTTCATTAAATTTACAGACGAAGTACGCACTGGAACATATCGCCAGCTCTTCCATCCTGAGCAATTGATAACTGGCAAAGAAGACGCAGCCAATAATTACGCACGTGGACACTACACTATTGGAAAAGAAATTGTTGACTTGGTACTCGACAGAATCCGTAAATTGGCTGATCAATGCACAGGACTCCAAGGTTTCCTGATCTTCCACTCATTTGGTGGTGGTACCGGATCAGGTTTCACTTCTCTTCTCATGGAACGTCTGTCAGTTGACTATGGAAAAAAATCAAAACTCGAATTCGCAATCTATCCAGCACCACAGGTCTCCACTGCCGTCGTCGAACCCTACAATTCAATATTGACAACTCATACCACCCTGGAACATTCTGATTGTGCATTCATGGTTGACAATGAGGCTATTTATGACATTTGCCGCAGAAATCTCGACATCGAAAGACCGACTTACACTAATTTGAACAGACTCATCGGACAAATTGTCTCATCAATTACGGCTTCTCTTCGTTTCGATGGTGCACTCAATGTTGATCTCACTGAGTTCCAGACTAACTTGGTACCATACCCAAGAATTCACTTCCCACTGGTGACTTATGCGCCAGTTATTTCAGCAGAGAAAGCTTATCACGAGCAATTGTCTGTTGCTGAAATCACGAATGCCTGCTTCGAACCAGCTAATCAAATGGTCAAATGTGATCCACGTCACGGAAAATACATGGCCTGCTGCATGCTTTATCGTGGTGACGTTGTTCCCAAAGACGTCAATGCAGCTATTGCCACCATTAAAACCAAACGCACCATTCAATTCGTTGACTGGTGTCCAACTGGTTTCAAAGTTGGTATTAATTATCAACCACCAACCGTTGTACCTGGTGGTGATCTTGCCAAAGTACAACGTGCTGTCTGCATGTTGTCCAATACCACAGCAATTGCAGAGGCATGGGCTCGTCTTGACCACAAATTCGATCTCATGTACGCAAAACGTGCATTCGTTCATTGGTACGTCGGTGAGGGTATGGAGGAAGGTGAATTCTCCGAGGCACGTGAAGATCTTGCTGCTCTTGAGAAAGATTATGAAGAGGTTGGAACTGATTCCGTCGAGGGAGAAGGCGAGGGTGCTGAGGAATATTAAATTTTCCATCAATGCATATCAAAAGAAAGACAAAACGACAATTCATTGCTATCATGAGAAAAATATGCAAATTTTATAAAAATTAAATCTGAGTATTCATTCCAATTCGATCATGAATAAAATTTTTCGCATTTTAGCACTCTAAACATGATTTTGGTTTCTTTCCCTCATTTCCCATTCCTCTTACATCTACTTTTATATATAGCTTAGCTTTCCGAAATTACACAACCTCATATTGATTATTCGAAGAGTTCTGTCTGCGAAAGAGGTGTTTGACCGGTGAGGATATATTTTCCCTCATCCTATAGGAAGCTTTCCCGTCATGTTATTGATCTCAGCGTCTGGTTGACTCAGCGCCAACCTATGGGAATCAGCGTTGAGAGGGCAGGGTCGCCTATATATCTGGATTTCTGCGTCGTAGCGGTAACAGTCTCGTTCAGTTTACTTGAAGTGAAACATCGTTTTGTGAGGCATCATCACCGGCTTCTTCTAAACTTCTCTTTATCTCCAACTAATCTTTTGCTAACTCTTCAAAAATGGTAAATACAAATTTACAAATATTTGGAAACAATTTTCGAAAAAAACTGAGGATAGAAAATTAAATGTATTGATTATTTTCCGAATAGCGTGAGTGCATCTCAATTCATGTTGGACAAGCCGGCGTCCAGATTGGAAATGCCTGTTGGGAACTTTATTGCCTGGAGCATGGAATTCAGCCGGATGGTGAAATGCCATCAGACAAATCAATTGGCAGTGGTGATGACAGCTTTAATACGTTTTTCAGTGAAACTGGAGCTGGGAAACATGTTCCTAGGGCAGTTTTTATTGATCTCGAGCCAACAGTAGTCGGTGAGTATTTCCATTGTTCATTCCCCTTTCGTACAGCCTCCCAGGCGTCTCGTTCCATCTCTCTCACTCTGCCTCACCCATTCATTCTGTATTCATGATTATATACGATTTGCAGATGAGGTTCGAACTGGAACATATCGCCAACTGTTCCACCCGGAGCAGCTAATAACTGGTAAAGAGGATGCCGCTAATAATTATGCACGAGGACACTACACAATTGGAAAAGAAATCGTCGACTTGGTATTGGATAGAATTAGAAAACTGTCGGATCAATGCACTGGGCTTCAGGGTTTCCTGATTTTCCATTCTTTTGGAGGGGGAACTGGCTCAGGTTTCACCTCTCTTCTCATGGAACGTCTCTCCGTGGATTATGGAAAGAAATCCAAGCTTGAATTCGCAATTTATCCAGCTCCTCAAGTCTCAACTGCCGTCGTTGAACCTTACAATTCTATTCTAACAACTCACACCACTCTTGAACACTCCGATTGTGCATTCATGGTTGACAATGAGGCAATCTATGATATTTGCCGGAGGAATCTCGATATTGAACGACCAACGTATACTAACTTGAACAGACTTATTGGACAGATTGTCTCGTCAATCACGGCTTCTCTTCGATTTGATGGTGCACTCAATGTTGATCTCACTGAGTTCCAGACCAACTTGGTACCATACCCAAGGATTCATTTTCCACTGGTGACTTATGCGCCAGTTATCTCCGCAGAAAAAGCCTATCACGAGCAGTTGTCTGTTGGTGAAATTACAAATGCCTGTTTTGAGCCAGCGAATCAAATGGTCAAGTGCGATCCACGTCATGGAAAATATATGGCTTGCTGCATGCTTTATCGTGGTGACGTTGTTCCCAAAGATGTCAATGCAGCTATTGCCACCATTAAAACCAAACGCACCATTCAATTCGTTGACTGGTGTCCAACTGGTTTCAAAGTTGGTATTAATTATCAACCACCAACTGTCGTACCTGGTGGTGATCTTGCTAAAGTACAGCGAGCTGTCTGCATGCTGTCAAATACCACCGCAATTGCCGAGGCATGGGCACGTCTTGATCACAAATTCGATCTCATGTATGCGAAACGTGCATTCGTTCATTGGTATGTTGGTGAAGGTATGGAGGAAGGTGAATTTTCGGAGGCTCGTGAAGATCTTGCGGCACTCGAGAAAGATTACGAGGAGGTTGGAATGGATTCTGCGGAGGGAGAGGGCGAAGGTGCTGAAGAATATTGAGGAAACATTTGATAATTCGCATTTTCATCGCTAACAATATAATGTAACGCTTTATTCAATGAATAAATGAGACATTTTGTAACTCAAAGATTCTTTAATTTTCTTTTAGTCTTCCCCTGAAAAAATCCAGATTACAGAAAAATGAAAAGACTCATTTTTGCTATATACACACTTTAATAACGAAAAACAAACATTACAATAATATGAGAATAATAATAAGATTGGTAATATAATTATTATGCGATGATAGAATTATTTATCGATCGGTAGTGTAAACACTAAAAATTGCGCCCCTTATTACTTGTTTTATTCTCTTTACTTCAGGGAATATCCTTACTTTTGCCCCTTGAATTCTGTGTAACATCCGATATTTAGATTTATTATTGATGATTGTTAGGGGCGCAGTCGAACGTTTCTCTCCACCGAATTATTTCCTGCCCCTCAAATTGTGAACAGAATTCGGGGATAAAACGTGAATCATTTCGGCTGTTTTTTCTTATTATTCACCTTAGAATAAATATTATAGTGCAATTATCTAAAAAAATCTGTCTTTTTTATGCATCTTACACATTCAAATACACTGTACTCGAAATTTACAATATTATTGCCCTTACAAACATTAAATTACTATCGAGCGGTAGTAATTTATTTATTTTTTTCTATTTTTTTTTTTCATTCTGTTATCTTTTTTTATCCTCTTCTGTGTTGTTACTTTTTTTTATTAATTAATTAATGTGTCTAAATGAATCAATTTACGCTAAGAAGAACGCTTTCAAGTGCTTGTGTCGAGAAAATTAAATTGGATTATTTTATTTAATAATTGTTTATTTTTTCTTAAAATTCTTGTTCCCGTTTTGTTAGTCGGGCATCGATGATCCCGCGTATTTTCCCGACAACATTTTTATTTATTTATTATTTTATGTATCTAATTCTTTTTATCATCCTTTTACTTGCCAAATTATGCTCGGCCTCATTAGTTTAATTAACGACGAAATGAAAATAGAAAAATTAACTCTATTTAGGGGAAAATAGTGCAAAATGAACATTCCAATGGAACGGTTTGAGCATGGAATATTTTCAATGATGGAAAACTTCTCATTTTCGAAAATTTTCAATTTTTTGAGAATATCATCGGTTCTATTTATCAAAACGTCAATTAAAAATAATGAAAAATTAATTTCAAGCAGTCTCTATTGACAGGAAATTAACTCATCTTTAATCTGGCTCTTGATTTCTCCTGCTGCAATAATTAGAGCCGAAGATGATTTTCAAAGAATTCTCCGGAATCCTCTCTATCTGCAATATTTCTACTGCTTCCAAGAATTTTTCAGTGCTTAGAATATTTAAATTTCAACTAAAATCAAATATGTCCATTTTACTCCATCTTCTCCTAATGCTAGCGCAAAATCTCGTAGAGCCAACAAATAAATTGCAATACTTTATATACAATATTTCAGTTGTTGAAAATGTTGATCAAAAAAATTCGTAAATGAATAGATCTTTCTTTCTCTATAAAAAAGGAGACTTTTTTGTTTATTTAATTTGTTTCAATAATTTACTTAGATTAAAATGAATAACCGAAATGTTTTAATAATCACCAGAATATTACTCATATTCAGTTTAATTAATTTTTCTACTTTGTTTTTTTTAAATGTTTAAAGCTCGATTATTGTGAAAAAAATTAAGAATTCTTGTTAATGTGATATTATTTTTTATACTTTATTTATTTCTTCTGGGAAGCTCGTTTCATTATTTTTCCCCCAATTACAAGAAATAATATTCGACGTTTTTCATGAAAACAAACAAATTATTCATAACACTTACATTATGAATGTTTTACGATGATAATTAAACGAAAATAATGTAGCAAAAATTTAATTTACATCTGGCAAAGAACTTTGAGCAAAACTATAGTCTCATTAAAGAAAAAAAAATAACTTAAAAGATTGAGTTGAAACTCGATTATGGCAACTAATCAACAATTTTTAATTTTATGTAACACAATTACAAGTACACAACAATGTTTTCCTTTTCTTCCTCTAATTATAAATTAAAGACAAACAAGAGTTTAATGTTTCTTCTTTAATCTTCATCATTATTCTCATCCTCCTCTTCACACGCTTTTATTTTATTTATTATAATCGCACGACTACGCAAATACAAAATATATATAATTAATGATTCGTCCGAGGATTTTGGACCCCGAGTTTCCATTTAGCTGATTTGCTTTAATCATTTTTTTTTAATTTGTCATCTTTCTTTTTTTATACCTCTCTCACCAATCTGAGCTCACATCATTCTACATTTATCACAATATTTTTTTTAATTACCCATTTAATACATTTTTTTTGTCATCTAATGTTTTTTCATTTGTTGATGATTATCAATTACGTTGGAGTGGAAGGTAATACATTTCAATTTTGGATGTAATAATCCCGGTATTTTATTTTTAATTAAATAAGGACAAAAGAATCAGTTAAATTA
>JABSMS010071359.1:0-19510 GCA_018902275.1 Aleiodes sp. PSUC_FEM 10030003
GGGGGGGGGGGGGATTGTCCGGTGTTTCGTGCTAGTCAACTTTATCAGGGCTTTTACATCTTCATTGATAAATTCGGGGCCGTTGTCGGTGAAGAAAATTCGGGGCGTACCCCAACGAGAGATAACAACATTCTCGAAGTGTTGGGCAATTAATTTTCCGGTATTTCGGCGGAAGGGCAATTTTTTCAATCCATTTTGTAAACATGTCTTGAATTACTAGGGCATATCGGGAACCGGATTTACTCAGGGTAATTGAGCCAATTAAATCGGCGGCAACGGAAGTCCAGGGCTCTTGAGCGACACGTTTTATCATGTGCCCACGGGGTAAGGCATTTTCAACTTTGACTCGTTGACAACCGCGACAATGTCGGACAAAGGTTACAACATGACGAAACATATTCGGCCAATACTAATTAGTATACACACGGCGATATGTTTTGTCTACGCCTAAGTGTCCGGCTTGGGGAAATTCGTGACATTGTGAAAGGGTGATTCGCCGGGATTCCGCGGGTGGAACGAATTTCCACGCGTTCAGGTCGTTCATTTCGAGGGTAATAAAGTCAGAAGGGCGGTGGGTATACAGTGAAGGAGTAGCCCTCCAGATATCCACGGAATTTGCGAATGGCCCAAATAACGGCGAGACATTCCAATTCCGTGACGGTATAATTTCGTTCGAGGGCGGCCAAGGGGCGGCTGACATAGGCAATCACCTTTTCTTCCCCGTTGAGGGTTTGGGTGAGGACGGCACCTAAGCCGACGGTACTCGCGTCGGTTTGCACGACAAAGGGTTGCGGGAAATCAGGGCAGGATAGTATCGGGGCGGAACCATCTCGAGCTACTAAAATTGCGCAAATATAACCGAACACTCCATCAGTGAGTTGGCATGAAGTGAGGCTTATACACAATTTTGATTCATATAAAGTACCATTAATTTTCACCGACGTGAGAACTTTACTTTCATCTTCTAATGAATCAGAAATAAGCGGTTTGAAGGTTTCATACTCGGAGAAATCAATTAGGTGTTTGGTAGATTCAATAAAAGACAAATTGGTTTCAAATTCTACGTTTTGGTAGATACGATAGCAAAATTCTTGTTGATTCTTTATTCCCACCGTATGTTCTATATTCACTCGACTTCGAGTGGCTTGTGCCGCAGCTTTGAGACGTTGATGTCTACCTTCAGAACGCGAAGCTGAAAATACTTCAATGGGGCCCAGTTTTGTCATTACATTTGAATACGAATACAAATGTAATTGCAAGTGGAATTTAAAAGTAAAATTTTCATTAAAAAGTTGTTGATAGAGTTTATGATGCTGTTTTATTAGAGCATCAAAATCATTAATAAGGGCATCCGTGCAAATGCCTTTACTGATTATATGATAGAGTTTACGCTCCAAAATGTATAACTCCCACTCTCTACAATTTTTAGGCACCAAGTGACCGACATACATGCTAAAATGTCTCACTAACATTTTCATTTCCGCTGCAGAAATGGTTAAACAGCTATTTTTGAGTGATGTCTCTAACAGAGCAGGTGGTAAATTCGTACCGTAACCAGAACCATGGTCAAAAAATTTAATGCACCAATTTAGTGATTCTAATGAAAAATATTTATAAGTATAAATCAACCAATGGAGGATTTTAGGTATTGATCTACGGAATATTCCCTCTAGCCAGTCATGATGTTCATCAACGCTGCAGTTACTTATTGCATGGAAATAATTTGAGTCATTGAAAACGCATTTATGTATAATGTCCTCAGTCTTTGCAGCTAACTAACTTGCATAATTTTTTTTTGAACGCAATGTTCGTTTATTCACAGAGATTTGCCGATGACGGATATTTTTATTGGATGTACAAAAACGACAGGCATATTTACTATTGAAACTAGTGATCAACCCTAACATTTTATGTAATCTGAGATTATCCCCACAAATTGATAATAAACAGAAATAAATTTGTATTTTCTGGCCATCAACCGTAATAGTAATTCCATTATTTTTCAAATCTTTAAGTTGATCGATAATTTCAGAATATAGTCTGTTATTGCTTATTCTCTTGGCATTCCGGG
The DNA here is from genome assembly GCA_018902275.1 of Aleiodes sp. PSUC_FEM 10030003. Classification (NCBI taxonomy): domain Eukaryota; kingdom Metazoa; phylum Arthropoda; class Insecta; order Hymenoptera; family Braconidae; genus Aleiodes; species Aleiodes sp. PSUC_FEM 10030003. The sequence goes on from JABSMS010071359.1 coordinate 2,072, forward strand.
TGTTATGCAACTGAGCCAGGAAAATATTATCTAATTGTTCACGAAATTGGGGTGGAATGCAGGATTATTAAGTTCTGAATCATCGCCTGACATTAGTATAGGGAATACGACTTTATTTCCAAATTTTTTTTTTATCTTTCTCCAAATTTCACATTGGGTTGGTGAAACGATTACATCTAATTGTTCACCGTAGTCTACATATTCCTTCACTGTAGTGTAAACATTGGGCAGTCGAAAAAATTTTGTCAATACTTGTTCCAAGGGGATTACTGTAATTTTCATCTGGCGAGTCGTTATAGTTCGCACTCGTTGTATACGTCGTGAAAATGAAGATTTTTTTAGAATAAGGTGGAATATAGAACCCTGAATTTTGAAAATACTTCATTGTTTTATGTTCAGTCCGGAAAGTCTTGAAAGCGTGCTGAGTTACATCAAACGCGGAAGCAATTTGTGATGAACAGTTTATTGTACAGTCAGATTGTTTACGTATCTCCTGAGTGATATTCTCGAATAAATGACTTACATCATTGATTACTTCATTAATATGTGCTCGACTTGAAGATCTATCACCGTACAACTTCGATGTGAAACTTGCAATTTGATGATGAACTTCGGAGGTCAATTTCAGATTTTTTTTTTTTTTTTTTTTAGTTATTTAATGTCGCGTTTTCGACACCTTCATTAGGGCGTATTTTGCGACTGATCAAGACTTTTTGTCCTGGTTAGATCTCACCAGTGACACCGGCGGGAATCGAACCCGAGCCTACCGCGCGTGAGTCCTTGAATATACCCACAGCGCTAAACCACCGTAATCAGAGATTTTTGAAATGCTGTATCAGCGTTTGTACTATAATTCTGGTGAATAGACAGTAGTTCATGGTAATGGGTATTTTGGGAGGATATATTTTTTATTTATCAGTTGTGTCAAAATTTTTCCTAAATATAAAATTTTTGATTTGATTCTTCACTGATTGAACCTTTACTTCATGCAAAGTATTGAGTGAACAATTGAAGGTTTGGGGGCTCTGATTAATGCTGGTTGATTCATTATGTTTATCAATTTCCCGTTCCTTTAAGAAATTCTTCATTTTCGATCGTCATTCTTCAGTTTGTTTTCCATTAGAAATATTGACAATAGGTACAGAAATGTCGGGTGTGGAATTCGATATATTATATAACTGATTTGAATTATTCTTCTAGGAATAAGCATAAATTCTATCCTTGAATTTCAATTCTACAGTTGTACTTGGCGGGTTCACCCGCAACACTGGAGTAGACTGTGATAATTTTGATCTTGTTATCGATAAAATATTTTTTAATTTTTCATTTTTTGATATTAAAGATATTGAGGGGTCTGAACTGAAACTTTCAGATGCATTAGTATTGATAATCGAAAATTTTAATTTTTGAAGTATTGCACTATTGACATCATTGGCGTTCTCAACTTTCTTGGAACTTTTTTCTTCATAATTCGAGATTTTCCATTGTGCATTACTATGGTTATTAATTAAATGCTTACGGTAATGATAAACGGTTCGCATAATTTTTTCGCAGTATGAGCAATGATATAATTGCGATTTTCTTTCTTTATGGTACTTTTTTACATGATATAACAAATTGTCAATGGAAATTTCATCAATGCAAAATGGACATTTATACTTGTCCATCTCAATATCAAAAGAAATTATTGTTTTCTGGTGAAAAAAATCATAAAGATCATGAGATTAGATTATGAAAACGAAATTAGTTATTACTTATTAAAATTAGGAACTGAATTAGGGGATATTGCAATTGCATTCTTAATATTGTAGAGGACGTTAGAAAAACTGAATCGTTTACAGCTCCAATGAATTCTCGCTTGCAAGTATTTCTGCAACGAATTATTTGGTACCTTCGGTATTCTTTGCATCTGTGATACACTTCAATGCATTCCCAATAGCAGAAAGTGGCGTCTTCTTCTTTTTTGGGACAAGCTCATACAATCCTTCTTCAATTAAACGCAAAATATGACGAGCAGCCGTGGGATACTCCAAATGCAACACCGAAAAACTTTTGAAGCAGATATCCAAAGCATCACGTGCATCTACCGCTTCTATCAATAATTGATCAATTGCAACTTAATACTTTCTTGCATCCGTTAGATCGCAGCCAACAACAATAATGTATGGCTGTATGCCAGTAGTTTTGTGCCACTTCTTCATCTCCGCTTGAACGGCTTTAACATCCTTAAATTCCTGTTGAACATCGTTCAATATATTCTTTGTTTTTTTTCAAACCCACAATATTCAATAAATGAAAATTAATATTTGAAAATAATCTGTTGAGTAATATTCATTCTAATTTTTTTCATCATTTCAAGAACAAATGAAAATACAGGAATGATAAAACTCACCTCAATCAATTTTATGAGTGAATTTTCTGCATCTGCCGATTGGACTGCCGTTTTGAGTACACTTGTCAGATTTCCTCCGGCGTTTAGACGTTGAAAGCTCCACTACTACGGCTACATCCGTGACAGAAACATAAGTATTCATATTGGGAGGATAGTAATAGGGTAGTAAACGTAATCTGATGAGTATTCCATGATCTGCTGAAGTTTCCTTTTTTAGTTGGTCTTCAAGATCGGCAACATAATCGCTCTTTCCTTCTTTTCCTTTTTCTGGTTCCACAGCTAATTCCCAAAATTCCTCAAATTTATCAGATGCTCCAGTTTGTGCAGAAAAAATTTCTTCGAAGTCGATCGTCATCAATTGTCCTGCTAGCTTTGGATCCTCATAATGTGGCAATTTCTTGAACAGCCACTGGACATTCGGCTCTTCATTTTTCAATATAGATTCGTAACGATGAAGAGCAGTTACTCTCCAATCTTTTTCAACTGCTTTAATCGATAGTGCTGCTGTTTTTAAAGCTTCCAGACTTGATTTGATAGTCTTGGAAATCTCTAGAACTTCAGCAGGCTGCTCAGTAACTTTTTTCTTTTTCTTCGATTTGGCCAGACCTTTATAACATCGAATCTCATACTTTACATTATTATATGCACTGGAAAACCTGCCCCCTGAACTTTCACCTCAATCTCCATCTGCAGCTGGCTGTGAAGGTCTGTAATAGGTGATTGGTGCTTCCTTAGTAAATATTCCGTTCGGACCAGCAAAATTTTCGGCCGCTATCTGCCAATGTTCGCTCTCCCAGCCATCGAAATTTTTTCCCATCAAATCCAGAACAATAGTCCTTACAAGAAAATAATTCTTATGACGAGGTAAAGTTTTATCTACAAACTTTTCTAGAATGCTGGCTGTCAATAAATTTTCCGTCAAAATTTATATGGAATAATTCTTACGCTAATAATTATACAACGCTTGTTTAACCGCAATTCTCAATTGAGGATTCAATGACCTGTAACTAGAAGAAAAAAAAAGTGGCATTGAAAAAAAAATCTTTTGGTAATTGAAATAGAAATCAAGTACAGTAGTCGAGCCAAAAATTTAAACGACATGAATTAATTACTGAAGCTTCGAAGAGAAATATAGACGAGAAAATATAATAGTCGCAGTTCTTTGTTCTCAAGAATGAAAAGGGGAAAAAACTAAAAGAGAAGAACAATAACGACTCAATTTCGAAGAAATTCCGGAAAAATAATTCATGTGGTTGGATACAGCAACAAATGTAAACACTAAGAAAGAAAAAGAGGAAAAAAATTACCATTCCTGGATTCGAACATAATTCTCCATGGATGGATGTCCATTTGTTCTTGAATTTTTGTTGATGCTCCACGTTAAGTATCACAATCTCTAGAATTTCTCTTGTGATATTCCTCAGACTGGCTTCATTTACTCCCAACTCTGGATAGAGAGAAAGCAATGGATTTGCTATGGTCGCTTCTTCATTTCATTATAATTTTTAACATGCAATAAAGTTTCATCTTAGTTCAAGAAAACGAAATTAGATATTGAACAATTTTGCGTTTATCAGTCGTGAGAATTTTTCTAAATCAAAAATTTAAAATTGTGTTGTGATCTTTTCGTTATTTCGGAGATAATTTTTTTGAACGAGGAATGAATCATTTAATTCTGGGAAAAAATCCTGTGTCAAATTACTTTGAATTAATCAACAATAAAGAGTTTTTTGAGCTAAGAAATGAAAATTTGTTCATAATTTTTTTCCTCTACTAAAAAAAAACAACAATCCTGTCACAAGTAGTGCTTTTTATCGTTGACTTACATAGTATTCATCAAGTGAATTCATGTGATGTGAAATGAATATCAAGATTTCAATAAAACTTAATTATTCATTTTCTTCATCCTTGAATTATCACTAATTGCAGAAAAATAAAATGAACCGAAAATGATTACACTCTCTATAGCTTTTCAGCTTTATCAAGAAAGAAAGAGATATTGAAAAAAAATTACAATAAAAGTGTGAAACTAATTTTTATAAAAAGTCACTCACCTTTGAAACATGATTGATAGTCCTGCAGACCAATTTCTTGTAGAAAATGAACGACAAAACTATCAGCCATTTTTTCATTTAACACAATAACACGATTTTAACTGCGAGTCGTTTGTAATCGCGGCTAACCTCGTATCTTTGCAAACCGTTCTGGAATCGCCGGTAAAATCAACGAGACGCCGATGGCTGTCCCGCGTCCCTCTTAGAGTATCGCCGGCTCTTTCTTCACCGAGACACTATGGCTGATTCCCACAGTATTCATCGTAGAGCGACAAAACCATCGCTGGTCTTGAAAACACCCTCACTCAACCTTACATTTCGTGAGCAATAAACAACTCTATATTGAATATAATATTATATTTAAGGTTTACTGAAGATAAAAAAAATTGAAGTAGTGTGACAGTTGCGGTTCTAACCCAATTTGACCTTGAGCCGGTGCAGGGCCGCCAGAGAGGGGGCGAGGTGGGGGGGAGATGAGGGGAAACATTCTATAATGTTCAATTCCAATTTGACCTTGAACCGGTCCAGGGCCACCACCAAAGGGGTGAAGGGTAAGGGGAGGGGATGAGTTCTCTAGATTGGTCCAGAATGTTTTCCAATCGTATAAAGTTGCGATAGCGTTGGTGAGGGAGGGGAAGGGGTTGAATGTTCTAGGATATTCTAGAATATTCGAGAAATGTTCTCAAATGCGTTACAGATATTTCAATGATCCAATTTAGCCTTGACGCTGGTTTTAATTTCACAAAGAAAATGCAATCAGCGCGGCTCTTCTATGTGCAAATAATATTAAAAATGATATGAGATAATTCATAGAAATCGATGATATTTACGTGTTATTCAATATTCGTGGGTTTGAAACTATCTCATATGCTTCTAGAACAGTTATTATGAATTGAATCATTTTTCAATAATTTTCTATTTGTCTCCAAATTTTTAATTATAAAATTTGGTAGGAGTTGATAAATGTTTAAAAATGTTTCTGTAAAAGAAACATTTTTAAACATTTTTTAAATATCTTTTTCGAAGTGATTTCCATATAGAAGAGATCGGACTATATACTCAGTGCGCAGAGCGCAACACGATCCTTCAAAGAAAGAATGACTGATAATATTGCTGCGTCTTCTTTCATATCCAAAATATAAACATTTTGGTGCCTCGAAGATAGTGTGTGTATATGTATGGGACCGAAGGATCTCATCAAATGCTCTTTATGCAATTAGTTTTACGTTGATCACCAAGGAAAGAGCATCGATGAAATTTTCAAGCACTTCACCCTCTTCATTTGAAGTAGGTAAATATTTTTTGAGAATGTGGATTTAAAGAATCATGTATCAACAGATGAATTATTATGTTATTCGATTTTTTTTTATGGAGTAATGTGCATTTGTCAAATAGTGTCAACGGGTGTCATTCTATTTTTCTCATTAGTTCATTTGTGAACCATAGTTGTGGAAATTGAGTGGGATGAAATGTTTTGTTCAACGAAGTTATGCTCCACAAAACAGTTCTTATTTACTCTGATACTTCTCAAATTTGTAGTGTGCGTGCGTGTGTATGTGTGATTTTATCGAAATTTTGAAATCACTAGTGATTTTTTTTTTAAATTTAATTTCCAAATTAGCTGCAAGCTTTAAAAATGATACATGATTAATTTTCTGTGAACGTTTATCAAGTGAATTATTGAGAATTACTTGCGCAATTTTCCATTTCTTTCTTGATGGATTTCTAATTTGTAAAGCTGTTTTACGGTTCAATTAATCAATTGATTCCGAAAAAAAAATTAACTAGCGTTTCTTCAATTTTTCTATTGAGAACTGTATAATCATAATATTATGATCAGTATTATTGAATTTTAAAATTCAAATTTGAATTTGAATTTTGAAATTCAACTGTATACTATTGTTAGTAATTGACTTTTTTAAAAAAATTAGAATCAATATTAGAAAAATTACTTTTACCTTCGAGAGACAAATTTTTTAAAAAAATTTATCTGTTTTCACAGATTTGAAAAAATTATCCAAAGACAACAAAAAATGGAGGCCTACAGAAACGGTTATGTTTTCATCACTGAAAACATTATGGTACCACGTGAATGGATGCGTGATATCCCATTCGAAGCTGTGGAAGTCATGGTCAAATTGGCAGTTCGTGACAGGAACCTGTGTATCAGGGTTTTGATCGACATTGCTGGAGTAGTTGGTGCACTGAAAACCATCAACATTCCCTGTGGACGTCCAGTTTACGTGTTTGAGAAAACAGAGCTACCAAATTTCGGTGCTTAGTTTTTTTGGTAAAAAAATTCAAATTGCCTATTTCTTTGGAATATTAATTTTTTAATGAGTAATTCTTTTCCTACATTACAGATCATTATAGGATTCAGAGTATTTCATACTCTCACCACAGCTTCCATAATGGTCACTAAACGAAACTAAAAAGTTTGAGTCACTTATCGTTCTTATTTTTTTTCATGAAAAGTCCTCATTCTTTTTAACAATTAATTAATCGATGTTTTTGAAATAGAAAAAAAATAGGAAAAACTCATCTTGATAAAGTTTGATGAATTATATTTGAAATTAAAATATGAGTCATTTTTCTCATTTTCATTGAAAAAAATTAATAAATACACCAAATTTTCTCGAGATTAGTTTTCTTATTTTCCTATTTAAAAAACATTGATTAATAAATTGATTCATTTTTGTTGGACCTTTATTTTTTTTCAATTGTGAGTTGACTCTTAAAGGACTTATTCATCTTTATTTCATACATATATTTTACCCCCATATGGATACCTAAAAAGTATATAAATGATCGTGTCTTCATTCATCAAACTAGCTTAGACATGTGCATAGTTTAATACTTTCATACATTAATTGTTCACTCAATTATTATTAATTTTTCTAGACTTTTGGTTTGACTGAGAAAAAATTCTCAATTTAATTAGTCTTTTAATTGATTTATTTTCAAAATCACAACTTCATTATGTATCATGTAGCAAAAAAAGCTCAAGAGAAAATCCTAGTGTATTCGTTTAGAAATTCTATGAGTTTTTCCTTAATTCTGTTGAGAATCGGGCAAATCTTTCAGCCGTTTTTTAATAGTAATACTAAACAGAAGACAACCAATAATCTTTTTCTATAGAAAAAATCTCAACAGAGTGTTATATATATAAAAAAATCTATTGGTTTTCTTTGTATAATATTATTTAAAAAACGGCTGGAAGGATTGTGAAATGCTCAACAGAAATCAGTGAAAATGAATAGCTTTTTTTAGCGAAAGCACTAGGATTCTTTCTTGAGTTCTCGCTTCCCGTAAGTGCAGTTACTTTTCATACCTGTTACCATTCATTTTCTTATACTAAAATTAATGAGTGTATGAACTATGCATTTATTCTTTTAATGATCACTATATTATCTTGAGTTTACAATCTAAGCAAGGAATGGTTTACATTACAAATAAGAACAAAAGTCGAAAATTATTTAACAGGACTACAGAAATTTAAAAAAATGATGTAATACTTTTGAAAAAAATGACTAGAGATAGGACTATAGAGAGAGACAGAAATTTTCTTTTTCGTGATATTGTTCGATTATATTATAAAAGTTTTTAATTGAAATGCCAAAAAGTATGTTCCATTAAATCGTAAGAAATTAGGTCGAGAGCTATTATTATTTCTGTAGAACTTGGAAGAAATTATTTTTTTCAACAAAATAGCTAAAAAAAAAGATGACTAGAGGTTTTGTGATGTTCGATACATATTATACTCATTTTAACTGAAAAAATTTAAATTATGCTATTTGGCAAATGTAAACCATTAAATAACAAAAGAGCGGACGATAATTGAAGAGTGTAAAACAAGAAAACGAAATGTATCCGTAATTTTTTGTAAACTCATATGTATAAGCTCGAAAAAAATGGAACCTTGTAACGCAATGAAATATTCATGCGTCACAATAGGGGTTATCCCCACCATTGCGGCCGCTACGTCACAGTCACGTGGCTGCGCATGGTAGGGAAAGGCGACCATCATGTATGATATGGCTGTTATGGTGACGTCATCAATCTGTTCAATTCCTTTCAAGTCGAATAGCCTCCTCTGAGTTACTCTATCCATACCCTGAGAGAAAACTATGATTTTATCAGTCATAGAAATTCTTGGGAAGAGAAAATATGTTTCTGAATGTGTGTAATTGAAAGGAATATAGAAATGCTTCAATCAAGAAAAGAAATATTACTCGTACAGAAATATGTAACTATTCTTTCGCAACTAGCAGTCTTTTTCTTGCGTGAAGAATTTTCTCCTTCCTCACAATTAAACACATCGAGAAACATATTTTCTTGTCCCAAGAGTTTCTATGACTGATAAAATCATAGTCATATCTCAGTGCCGAGGAACTGTCCCCATAATATCCACACTAAACAGCTGAATTGTCATCGAAATAGTCGTTCTATATAAATATTGGAAGATTAATGAGAGAGGGAAACACGGGGAATATGTAATGCAACTCGGCAAAAATGGAATCCCATTTTCCCAATCAATATGAAATTCCCAATCAATAGGAATTTCATATTGATTGGGAAAATATAACGGGAGGATAAAATACATCATTGAGGAAAATTCATTCAGCGCAATCATATTCATATCGTTGACGTGCGTTGCTGTTCTCATCGATTTTTTTTCGTAACAAAACACTGTGACTCAAACGAACTTCATGGTCATCGTATGTTCATCATCCCAACAAATGATGGATAAATCATGACGCAAGAGACGGCAAAAATCTAAGGGAGGAGAACTGAAAAACATGAATATCCTGAGACATAAGGAATGAAAAATTTCGAGAGATCGCTGATAATTAGTATCGTCGGATATGCTTGTCCAATAATCCTAAAACTCGATTCCAATGATCCTATTTAATACTTCGTTTTCAGTTCAGCTATCGAAGAAAAAATGATATTCCCCTGTTCGAAAGCATATCGTAATGTCTCAGTCGTTGATCCTCACTCTTATGAATTTTTCTCAGCCAAAAGCGACTATAAGTACTCAAAAAAGAATGAGGAATTAAAGAAACGGAAAACGAATGATATTTGATGATAATCTTCAAAGGGATCATCATATATGTTACGGTGGTTATGGTGACGTCATCAGATTATCCAGTTCCTCTTCACTCGAATATTTTCCTTCGAGTTACTCAGTTCAGAGGGCAACTGTCTACAGAATGTCTACATCGGACAGTTAAATTGTCAACGAAAGAGAAATTCTGTGTCGATGCTGAAAGCAAAAATTTTAGAAAAAAACAGATAGTCAACAGACTTTTTTCGTGAAGAACTTAATTCTCTACGAAGGAGGGCTCTTTTCCTTCTCATATGAACTCACTCGTTTTAGAGATATTCAGGAAGTCATTTACATAAGTTTCTTTTCGCTTTCACCTTTTCTCAGATTCTTAATAACTCATCGCTTGATTATCTCGGGAACGGATGGATTGATGAGAAATCATCTCGAGACCTTTTTGTAGGAAACTGAATTCTCCAGCCAAGAAGTTACATGATAATTTTCAGTAAGCCCAATTATTTGAAAAGAATACCAAAATATGACACTCAATTTTTAAAAAATTATCTCTTCCCACATCGTTCAATAAATTTGCAAGTATCTTGAAAACTATGAGGTCTTAAGGAATTTACTGGTTAACTCTCTTTATAAAGAATTTCGGGGACTACGAAGAAGGTCTCGTGATTATTCCTCCTAAGCTGACTCATTTCCAAGATGTTCTCGGAATAACGTAAATAACTTCTCTCTGTGAATTATTCCTAAATTAATTCCGTAACTATCGGCTTCACGAAAATTTAGCAAGAGACCTCCTTTGTAAATGGAAGGAGGGAGGAAAACGAGGAAAATGTGATGCAGCTCGAGATGAATTTAGTAGGATTCTATATCGATTAGGACAATAAAGGGGGAAAATGAAATCCATTGTTAGGAAAAATTGGAAAATTTATTTAGCCCAATAACATTTATATCATTAACGTTATTTACTGTTCTTATTTATCTTTTTTGTAACAAAAAACTATTATTTAAATGAACTCTATATTCATCTTATTTTTATCATTTCAAAAAATGATGAGAAAATCATAAAGTAAAAAAAAACAAAAATGTGAGAAAGCAGAACTGGAAAGAATTAAAGAGCCTGAAAAATGGAAACATAAAAAAAACGCTAATTATTAGTATTAATGGGATTGTTCGTCAGATAGTGCTACAATTGAACTCCAATAATCCCATTTAATACTTCATTTTCAGTTGAGCAGTGAAGGAAAAATCGTCCGTTTCCGTTTTCAAAGACAGTGTTATGTCTTAATCGGCCATTTTTTTCTTGTTGATTTTTTCCAGCAACCATCAACTGTAAATACTTCGGAAAAATGGAAAATCTGAGAAACAGAAAGCAAATGAATTTGCCGAAAATCTGAGAAATAAAAAAAAATAACAAATAGTTCGTATCAATAGGCTCTTCCATTGCGTAACTGCGAACCTTCACTCAACTGATGCTGTGTCCTCATCAGAATAAAAGCACAAGAAACGGATTTTTCAGTCGGATTGATTTCCATTCCATTTTTTTTTTTTCGTTCGAAATCCAAGCACGAATTTGATTCTCACTTCTCGCGATCCAAGGATTTTTTTCAAGGAATGTCCTTATACTACTCGTCGGTGCTAATTTATTATCCCTGATGGAATCTCCAAATGCGCTGAAGGCAGCAGCTCTCTCTGCATCAGTCCATCGTGTTTTGGTTCTTTTCCCGCAATCTTCGTCGTCAAGTTTTTTGGAGATTGGTTTACTTGAGATTCTTTTCATCTTTGGTTCACGTTGGTGAACGTCTTCGCTTTCATCAGAAGATGTTTCTGGCTCTATGATTCGAATTCTGTTCCGCTTAATTGACTTTTTAGGTGACCCTTGCTGAGCGATTGATGAAGGGTCTGCCTTCTCACAATCATGGCAATCCCTTTGGGTCTTCTTCTCTGATGGTGCTGATTCATCTGTCTGCTGAATATTTCCATCACTATGACCAATAGCCTTTCTCAGACGTTTTGCAACACTGATAACATCACGAGTTACAACCGATTGTCTGTAATGTGACATGTGTATCTTCTCAGCGTGCCCTAGGTGTTTAGTGATATCAACTAAATCATTCTCATTCATATTGTCCGCAGCACAAGTGGTAGCCATATGCTTCCTTAGACAAGTTCCTCGTAGCCTCTTTGGATATTTAGCCCCACATTCTTTTGAGAACTCCCTCATAAGCCGACAAGCTCTGAGATACTTGAATTCTAGACCGTCGAATCTTGGAATGCCGAAAACGTATCGATTACCCGTTGGTATCCTGGTGCGATGACGATGTTGTAATATGAGATCCAGACAATTCTTCGTTCCTGTATCAAGTAGAACGGGAACGTCACGTTCAAGTTTACCAGATATGACGAATCTCCCATATTCATTCGCGAACTCTTTCTGCTCAGGAGTGAGATTGTTGTAAGTCTCCGGATGCTCATTCTCATTAATTTGTATATAAGATTTTAAATCTTCAATTTTCGCACGTTCAATTTCACCGGATCTTCGGCGATTAAACACCTGCGCTGCAATCAGCGTATACTTCAATAAAGTAATCCAATTCTCATATGAGTATCCTTCGTTGAGATTATTATAAGCGTCTGTTCGGCGTTTCAGCAGATAATCTGAGAATTTCTTGATGTCATCAGTTGTTGGTAATGGTTTTACTTGTTGACGATGTTTTGTAGCCTGGTCTCTCAATGCTACTCGATTAAGAGCGTTACTATACTGCATTTCATGTAAGAATAAATATTTGTCCACGAGTTTCTCTTGTTCATCATTCACTTGTTCTCCCCAGTGCAATTTCAATAACTGTCCAACTGTTTTGATGTACGTTTTCAGATTCGTAACTTTTGAAGGAACTTTCTTTGTTTCATCTGCTCCTGCTTCATAACCTGAAAGTTTTCTTACGCCCTTCAAAAGAGTTTGATATAACTTGGGGTGATAAATCGATTTAAAATCTGAAATCTCCGAATTCAGTTCTCTCATTATTTTCAATAAACTTCCCAAAGTTCTAAGACGATTACGTATCATGTCCTCATTATGTTGTTCCGTATATTTGTCACACAAAGCATTGCCAAACCTGATGAGTAATTCATCATACCTGATCAGTCGTACAGTATCCTCATTATTCAGCTTCGAAAAGACTCTTATCAAACGATCGTTTGCATCGGGATGCAATTGACCTTCGATTCGCTTGGAGAGAATGACATTGGTTCTTCTTCCTTTGGCTCCAGAACCAAGACAAGCTTGTCGGTGTCGCCTGATTGTTTTTACGGAACATAACTTCTTACAATTATGACAGACTGCATACTCAGTAGCTCTGCGCTCTTCTTTAGGCCTACGTGCTACAATGAAATTCCCATTGTTGACATGGTCATCGGTATTGTAAAAATGATTGCCCTTCAATCGTATATCTTCGATTATTTTTTTTCTCTCTGGATTCCCTTTGGGAAGCATTGCGAATCTCTTGACTTCTGGCTCACCTTTATGCACATGTTCTAGATGTCGACTGATTACGGATTGCAATTTTTTACAATAAATGCAGAAATTCATTTTTGTACCACTGTGCGTAGGTTTGACAATAAGGAATTCTTTATTACTTGAACCGGCTATATTTGGTATTGGTGCATCAACGTCCGGTAATGATTCAGCGGTCTCGTTCATTTCTGTGGTATCTGCTCCTTCTGTACTCTGATCTTGACCTGATGGATCTTCCCATGTGGAATCAGCTACTGGGGTAGTATCTGATGTACGCAATTTGTATTCAATACTTTCATTGTATTCTCCATCAGTATGATTAGGATTAGTCAGAGAGACATCGTTGATAAGGACTGAATTGAGATCGAAGAAATTATTAGATTCACAATCTCTTACGTCTTCAATTTCTAATTCCAGCATGCCTGCATCTTGAAATTGATTCATAATATCTTCTATCGTAGTTGCGGATGTTCTTAACGGTGATTTTATGTTCCAGTCTGTATCCCCAATATCTTCGTAGTCGGAATCATCTTCACTTGAATCATAACCATCCACGTTGTCAGCACCTGGAGTAACTAGAGTATCTGATTCTGGTTCACTTACAGTTTGATGACAAAGCGTTTCCAACTCATGTCGTATGTTTTCCTTTTTTGTAAGATTTTCTTCTCCTTGTGCCTCGCAGTCCTCCAATTCAACATCTTCACTAGTTTTATAGATATGAATTTTTTCAGTCAATATAATGTTTTCAGTAATTCTTATTTGCGGCCTCGTGTCTTTGACTTCATCAGGAGATTGGCTTTTTCTATCAATTACCGTTTCTGAGTTGGGATTCTGTTGCTCATCATTGTTGTTCACTACGTTGTCCTTTTCATTCATCGTTAGCCCGAGAGTTGGATTAGAGACATCAACACCGTTCAGTTCTTGCAGGATGTGAGTTTTTTTATACACGTCAACGGTTATCAGTTCGAGCATATTTTCACTCTCGTCTGCTACAGTATAATCTCTACTTGAGAGCTCATTCTCTTTCATTCCAGTTGACTCGATTTCTGTTCCCTGGTGCAATTTATTTTGTGAGTCATGAACATTTGGAAATCTGTTTTCCTGTGAACCACACGTTAATTCGAAAACTTCATCTCCCATGGTTTTTTCCTGTGAATCTTCCTTTTCGACTTCGTTGGAAGATTCATTACCAATTTCTATTCTTGCTGAGCTGGAAATCTCCAACGCATAATTGTCATCAACCAGTTTATTATCTCCAACTATAGGTATGAGTTTTGAATCAGAAATACAATCATTCTGCGATCCTCGTTGCCCGCTAATGTCCCGAACCGTCTCAACAATGGACATTTGAGACATCAGAACTCGAGGTATGTCTTCTGAATGGATAGCAAAGAGGAATTGAATAATCAATGAAAAAAATCGATGAATCGACATTTAACACGATTGAAGGATTTTTACCTTCAACAGCTTCCTCCATTTTGTTTTTTTTTCTTCTCCACATTCTTCAAAATCACCGTACTCATTATTCCCTATTTGTGTTTTTCCTGAGCTGAGGATTTCGCTGGCACCATTGTTATTTATCACTTCATTGTCTCCTCCGATCGCCGACAAGATGTTTGAATGAGAATCAAAATGATTATGCTTTTCTCGCTGTACGTCAATCTCTCCAACTGTCTCAACAATGGTCATTGGCGATATTTGAACTGGACCTGTACCTCCTGGATGCATATCTGAGGAATTTCATGAGTGAGAATTTCAATAAATGTACATTAATTATGATTGAAAGTTTTTACCTCCAATAACTCCTTCAATTCCTTTTTTTTTCTATCTCCATCTGTTCCAAAATTACGGTTCTCAGATTTGTGAATTTGTGGTAATTCTAAATTGGGACTCTCGTTTTCAACATTTGGATTCACCACTTCATTATTTCTTTCGATGGTAGATAAGAGATTTGAATTAAAACTATGAAGACTTTGGTCTTCTCGTCGTGTGTCAATTTCTCCTGCCGTCTCGATTATGGTCATTCGCGATGTCTGAACTTGGAATATATTTTTTGCTTGTATATCTGAAAAATATAATTAATATGAATTGTCAAGAATTTACATTTAATATCAGTAGTGAAGAGATAAAACAAGATGAGTCGATTTTTTCTGTCAATGGTTTTTCTGAAATATCTCGAGAGTTAATGGAGATACGTCCTTTTTGCCCGAATCTTTTTTTCTAGCTCTTTAAATTTTCTACAATACGTATCCTAAGCAAAAAGGGCGTATCTTCATTAGTTTCCGAGATATTCGCAAGAGAATCTCGGCGAAAAAAAATCGACATCCCGTTTTACCTCTTCACTACTGATATGATTGAAATTTCTCACCTTCAATCAATTGTTCCATTTCTTTTTTTTCTTTCTTTTCACATTCGTCACAATCATTGTTCTCGAATTTTCCAATTTTTGTTGTTTCTGAATTGAAATTACCGTTGTCAGCATCAGTATTCACCACTTTATTGTCCCCTTCGATGGTAGACGAGAGATTTGAATTAGAATCATAATTACGATGGATTTCTTGCTGTGTGTCAATCTCTCCAACTGTTCCAACAATTGTCATCAGCGATATATGAATTTGAGGTGCTTCTTCTAAATGTACATCTAAGGAATTTAGTGGGAAGAAATATAAATGAATTTACATTTAACATGATTGAGATTTCTCACCCTTAACAACTTCTTCCATTTCTTTCCGTTTTTTTCCTTCACTTTCTTCGGAATCAGTCTTCTCCACATTTCCAATTTTTGTTGTTTCTGAGTTGAAATTTTTGCTCTTAGCATTGTTGTTCTCTTCTTTATTGTCTCCGATTGTAGGCGAGAGCTTCGGATCAGACGCGCAATAATTATATATTTCTCGATGACTGCCAGTGTCCCCAACTGTCTGAACAATAGTCATTCGTTGTATCTGAACTCGAGGTATCTTCTCTAAATGGGTATCTATGGAATGTCATGAATGAAATTGCCGATCAATTTTCCACAATGTGATACCATTAAACGATTTTACCTTCGAAATTTTTTCTTGTTTTCTCCTCTTTACACACTCGAATCTTCTCAGGAATATTATTTTTGACATGGTTTAATTGGGTTTGTTTCGATTTGTCAGATTTGCGTAACTCTGTAGCTTGATTCAATAATATTTTTTTTTCATCTGCAAAATTAATTAATACGTATCGAAATCATTTCAAATTTGAAGTTGCCAAAATTGACAGTGTATGAATATTTTCATGACAGTTCTTATGAACGCATTAATCCAATTTAGTACACGAAACGCTGATCGAATTAAATATATGATGGTAAGGATAAACAGTTAGATGACAGTGCTGATAGATAACGTGAAAATTACGGTAGCAGTCTTTTATATATATTGAGCAATTCGATAACACTCACAATAGGTCATAATGATACTTCGTCAATATATTGAACAGTTCAATGACACTCATCCTTAATTGGCGTTAATCTTAAAAATCCATAATTCTCTATCTTGATAGGTATTATTGTCCAAATCATCCCAATTCCCATTCAGCGCAGTTTCTTCATTGGGAATAGTTGCGTGCATAAACGATTAATTATGAATAATCTTCGCAGTCATTGAACTGTCCAATTTATATGGAAATTGTCCAGTTGGAACTCAGTCCAGTATGGAATTGAGTACAAAACAAGATTGAGGTGAAATTGCCCCATCTCGCTCAGTATCCGAGATATTTTTAAAAATTGAGGGCCAAAAAATGAACTTGTCACATTTAGCCTGTTTTTTCCTTCGATTAGTTTATAAGAAATATCTTGAAAAATGAAAGATATATGGCGATTTTATTCTGATCCTTTTTTATAACTCTTGAAATCCTCCACAAAAACACATGAGAGCGGAATTGTCCTATCTCGGTTAGTTTCCGAGATATTCACGAGAAACGAATTATAAAAAAGAGGACCAGCATTTATAGTAATAAAGTATTTTTTTTTTCATGGAATATCTCAGAAAATGAGTCAGATAGCGTCAATAGTCATCAAAGTGACCAAGTTACGTGATTGCCAGGATCAATATACATTTATCCAAGACAAGGTCATTTTGACGACTCTATATAATTTGTATAGTGTTATGGAAATGGCCAGGTTTCCGATATTATGAACTGAAGACAGTTCAAAGCCTGGCCAAATATATAACCCGGTCAATTTGATGACTCTATATATAATGATATACAGGCATCATAGAGACCATGTTGAGACACCTATGATTATTCATAAGTGATCCAGAGTCATGACAAGGATCACGATCAGGTGATCATGTTGCGATGAAAATTATTGCAACATGGCGGCATTTAGCACCCAACATATATACATGATACATATATGTTGAGTGCTAAACGAATACCGAATGGTATTGAAAAGGGA